>JAUKWC010077382.1:0-31382 GCA_032356245.1 Endocladia muricata
CAACGGGGTGGAGAAACGGCAACTCGGAAAAGCAGAACAGCAGCGAATCCAAGGGCAAACAGCGGTGCACAGCGGAGGAATCGGCACACTCCACACCGACAAACTCAACACCAACGGAGGTGGAGGCAAACGAACTCGCAAGGTTGCGAAAAGAACTGAGAACGAAGCCTTGAGCGGAGAACGACTCAAGAGCATCGGAGACAATGGCGGAAGAGGAATGAAGGATGTTCAGCAAGGGGAGAGAGAAAAGGTTGCAGATAGTAACTCTGGGCCCATAACCTGATTGAGATCATAAAGTAGTGGCCCAAACCACTTAGCTATTGCGCTGCTCCGTTGGATGACACTGAGCGAACAGGCACCCGTACTTATATTCCAACATGCTCAGCCGCAAAGAAGGTCGCCGAGAAAAGTGTGCGAATTTGGTGCCGCTACAGCAGGAAAAGGAGACTTGAGGAGTAGGTTAAATTCAGACCAGGAGGATGTAACAAGGAACAGCGGCTGAGATCTACTCATGTGAAAAGACATAAGCAGATAGACTAACGAAATGTAATCAGAAAAACATCATCCACCTGCCCGTGCATTTTCATATGGGTAGACCTGAACCCCTGTCCCTAGTGATGCCCACCCGATTTTAGAAATAACTTACTTTTAAACGACACGAAATACACGTTTACAACCTCTCTCTGACGTCTACTTCAGGTTCAATTTGTTTCTACGCTTCGTGTGCTACATTTAAGACCTGTTTAGGACAAGAAATGTGTGACTGCCTGTCAGCACCAGTCAACTAAAGCACAGCTACGGCAAATTTGGGCTGATGTGCTCGCCTCTGTTTTCCCGACGTGCTTCTAGGGACAGGTGGCCGTACAGCGTAAGAACAATTATGTTTCGCATGAAAGGATGCCGACTCGACTGTAGGCCTCATCGTTGCGCTGCAGTTGGCGATACTTCGGCGCAAACCACGCGGTGCCAGATGTCTGAATTCGTGCTCGCATTGTTGCCTAATAACGGCGCGGTGTACAATGGAGGCTCTGCTACATGAATGCATCGCGAAGGACAGAACCACAACGTTCTAGCCGCGCCGTACCTCTCAACGTGTTATATTCGGAACGCACTAATCTGACGCCGCCTAGCACCACTCGTGCAAAGTGCCATGCCTTTCGAGGGGCTAACATTCGTCCTTGTTTGCGTTGCACTACGTTTACAATACTGTCGAAAAATGGAGCGCAGAGTTCCATACATCATCTCGTGTCAAATAACGTCGGCAAGATTCTGGATGAGCGCGGCACCCAAACATCTCCACCCATCATGCTCAGTTTCCTAGAGCGACGGATGGCGCATATTGCGCGTAGCAGTCTTTATTGCAGTGGCGTAAAATCCGCTGGAATGTGATTAAGAGTATGAACGGTTCAAGGTAGGTCTGTACACGTGAGGCAGGCTATGGACCGTCTTCTGACATTGAGTTACGTAAGGTCAGATACGGAACTGCAGTATACTGCACGATTCGCAATACCAGCTGGATGTTTCACTAGGAAATTAACTGCAGGTAGTGGATGCGGGCGTTCACTGGACGCGGCTGTCCAAAATGTGTACTTTTTGAAAGTTGGCGTCCATGCGAAAAACCGCCATACTACACGAACTCCATGTTTTGGAATGCCTCGGATGTCGGCATTCGACGGCATTCCAAAATTTTCGGTACGTGTGGACAGTTAGCTACGGTACTGCCCTCGGTGGAAGTCCGCATCCATTTCCGGAAACACATACCTCGAGGGGTATAACACACTAAGGACAAGCCCCTGCAAGATGGGTCTTTAATCAAAAGGCGTAAAGCTCGTTTAAAAGCTCGTCGATTCCCGCACTTGGAAGGCATTGACTACTCTGAGACAAACGCTCCAGTGATCTGTATTCCATCATTTCGCTCGCTACTGGCCGTGGCTGCATCTTTCCGTATACTGCTCCATCAGATGGATGTGGTCACTGCTTTCGTAAATGGCACGCTGCATGCAGAGGTGGATATAGAACAGGCACAAGGCTTTAAAGACCCTCATAAGCAGGACAATGTGTATCGATTGCAAAGGTCGATTTACGGTTTGAAACAAGCCTGCCGACGTTGGCATACGTCCATTCTTATAATTCTGACCAAGCGCATGGGAATATCACGCAATCCTGGCGATATATGGTTGTACATTTCAACTCGAGCTGTACGGTGCTGATGACTGCTCTGTACGTAGATGATCTGTTAACCGCCTGCAATCGTCAAAACAAACTGGACGACATGAAGGCGGCACTTAGCCGAAATATTAAAGTGGAGAATCTCGATGAGGCCCGTAGTTGCCGCGGAGTCAACATGCGGAGAGATTTGGCGAATGGAACTCTGACCCTCAGCCAATCCAAGTACGCAGCCACCGTACTAGAGCGCTTCGGAGTGACCAGCGCAAACGGTAGTGCCACTCCCATGGAGCCTGGCTTGGACTTAGATGAGATGCATTTGGACATAAATAAGCGAAATCCTTCAGCATTGAAAGTTCCTTATCGCCAAGCTACTGAAAGTTTTATGTACCTCATGGGTGGTACACGCCCTACCCGTGCATTCTCTGTATGTAGCGTGGCGCAAGACGTTCAGAGTCCAACTGAGCGGCATCGTCAGACTGTAAAACGCGTGCTGTCGTTCATCGTATGAACTGCGCGACACGGATTATGTTTTCGCTCCGACGTCACGTTGGAGCCATTTGGGTACGTGGATCCGGACTGGGCCGGTGAAAAGAAGACTCGAAAGTCCAGAAGTGAGTATGTATTTGTTATGGCCGGTGTGGCCGTGACCTCGGCTTCACGCAAACAAGAAATCATTGCCACCTTGTTCACCAAGGCCAGGTACATTAGTTTGTGGACCACAGAAAAAGAGGCGATATGGCTGTGCCGACTCGTGTGCAGTATACCGCTTGGAAGGCCACTTGGTCGTATCCCGCTGCTCATCCAGGCCGATAACGAAGCAGCAATGGAACTGGCAAAGAATAGAGGCATTAACCGCCGTACTAAACACATCGAGATCCGTTTTCACATTACTCGACACGCCATAGAAGATAAGGTGGTTGATTCGGCGCATTGCGCTACTATCGATATGGCTGCTGCAGATATGAAGACAAAAGCTGTGGGACGTGTGAAAATGGATACTCCACCTCCGAGATTTAGACTTCGCCGTTAAAAGCACTAACAGAGATGGGGTGTTGAAAGTATAGTAGTTTTGAAAGGACACTAGTACAATCCTGTCACTGTAGAGTCACAAATGGCCTGCATATCCCGTGCGGTTAACGCACTGACACATTGCCTTATCACGGATCGTTGAGGAAATTTTCCGTACAGACAAGGAATTTGATTGTCACATGCTGAATTGGGATAATTTCAGGACAACGGTTGTACCCGCAACTTCACTATGTACTGTACTGACTGAAAATGATAATAGTAGCAAAATGCTAATAGCAGATCTGCATTACACTTTAAGTGCTGATCGGATAGGTTGTGGGCGCATGAGTACTATGGCGCACACAAGAACTGCTGTTGTAGTGATAGCGACGTGCAACTGGGCACTATATAAACCTTCGATGGGCTGTGGCTCCATGTAAAAACCAGCCAGACTTGGCATCACTTTTTCTTTACCATCTTGGCCAGCACCCTTGCTTCTTTCTTCATGTTCTCCCCACTAACCAAACCTTGCCTTGTCCACCCGCTGGATTGGAGAGCTTGTTTCTGGCACTTGACGCGCTCGGAAAGGAACACAACACTTCCACGTTGGATTTTGTAAAGAGCAGACTGTTGCAGGGAGAACAGCGTCCCGGCATGAGAAACTAGATCTCGTCGATCTCACGCGCCCCGGCGCTGTTCAATCGCGCGGCTCCCCATGCAACAATGGCGCCAATACATTGCTCCGCCTGTGGTGATTCGGGTCATTCGCACAGGAGGTGCTAGGGCAAGGGTGTGAACGGTCGTTGTCCTGCCATTCTGGACGGATGTCGTCCGCGTATCTCGACCTGAATGTCATTCGACTCTTCCCGATGGAGAAATATGTGCCTCGGCGCGTTTATGCAAATAGCAGCTTCGTCCCGACGAAACGGCAGCGATTCAGCTCCTTGCTCCCGGCGGCTGCCGCCGAAAAACACACAGAAACTATATGGGTGGCCCAGGTTCTGTCCCTCTTCCGTATACGCGGCCGTGAATCAATGCAATCTACCGAGTATGCCTTCGTTCGGTGCATGGATTGTATTGCACCAATCGACGCCGTGCATGACACTCTGCAATGCGTTTGCTGGCGGTTGTCTACAGATGAGAATTAAAATCCCCCAGAAAACCTGGTCCCACTCCGAAAGATGCAGCGATGGGGGCGTCAGGCTCCTGCCTCTGCTTGATTCTGGCCTGTCCATGGCGTCTGCATATATTGCGATAGCACATGTGGTGCGTTCAAATTTCCACATCTCCCTTTCCAATCCTCAGCTCCACTGGCTCTACCACCGCTTCTACATAAACAGATTCTACACAGACCCTGCTGCATAGCAGGTCCTACCTGAAGCTTCCCCCCTAACGGACACGCCATTCCCGCTGCACTAGAATTATACACACGAGAAAACTTCAATCCGTTAATTGAGCTACCAATATACAAATACCGTTTCCCTTCTTCTGTCTCTTCTACGCGTCGATGGTTATTCGTCCTCAGCTCCAATTGCAGCGTGCGGGGAAGAATCCAAAGTTCTGGGGGGAATCCATACAAAGATAGACGCGCCATTGCAAAGTTCATACGGGCCCTCGCTTGAGTCTGCACGTGCGATGTAGCAATCGGCAACACCGCCAAATACACTGGATATGTCGCCCAAAAACTGCGTCCCCCGTAGCACTACGTAAAATGTGTTCTCAGAACCCAGTTTCACCACGTTTGTGGCTACTCCAGGGGCCTCTGCTAACATATCCTCGCCAATCTCTTCACCAGACCGTTCAACTTCCTTGTTCACGGACTCACACAACGCCATTTCAACAGTAGGAACATACCGAAAGAACCCTTGCGGAACGACGTCGCATAAAACGCCGCAAACGCTGCATAATATCTGTGCAGTTGCCAACGGCATGTATTTGAAAAAGGTCAGGGTGTAGGTGCGTTGTCGCTGGCCGCCACGGCTCTCGGCACGGTACAGGCGGGTTACAACTGTCGCCATCGAAGCGTCCAGGCGTGCAAGTTGCATGATAGACGGGTACGCGGACTTCCCATCCCGCTAAGCATGGTACCCTCGGAACATGTAAATGGTACGTCTCCCCAAATAGTTTCCAAACAGAACGTAATTCAGCTCAAGATCTACCACCTCCTTTGGTACTGAGTAATGACCATATGCTAGATCGTCGACTTTGTGTAGTTGCCACCATGAGACGCCTGGAGTCTCTTGCTCTTGTTCTGAACCCAGCAACCTCACCCTCACTTTAAGTACCTGAGATGAGCGCTCCGCCAACTCGCTGTGCGACACAAACATGGTCGTCCGCAACATCAAAAAGAAAAACCCCAGGCATCGTAACAGCTTGTCCCCAGCGTTTCTTTTCCGCGCGCTCATCACGTCAGAGACTGTCTGCCTCATCCATCCACATAGAGCATAGTCTATTGGAACAACCTCCTCGCATTCGCGGCGAGATTCGGCGTCCAAAACCGAGGATGTCTAGTTCCCCGCGCCAAGCATCGCACGCTCCGTTCAAACCAGAGCCTTCGCCTCATCGTAGTAAGAACGCGTACAGTACTCTTTATGAGTGGCAAGACCCATTGGTGGAATCGGCGCGATACCCTCCAGGCCATCCTCGGGAAACGCCCCTGTCACGTCCGGCTCACTGCGACTCTCCTAGTTTCGAACTGGAATAGAACTTGTTGGGTCCTGCTCAGCGGCTTCGCGGTGGCACCGTTGCAGAATCTGCTCTTGAATCGGCTTGGAAACGCTAATGTACTTTGTCCCCATTTGTGCAGTATGCTTGCGACTCGGACCACATGAAGTTTCGGCACGCAATGTGGCTTGTTGGGTGCCTCCAGAAATCCCGTGAGCCACACGTAGGTTCTCGCTCTTGTGAGTAACATCCTTGAATTTGGCTTTTAGTCGCAGGAACTAGGAAAGCGTTGCTTTAGTCGTTACCTGCATCTCAAAAAGCTCTTGATCGGGCTGCTGTAGCTTCCACTTGTAGTCGGTGACCCTTACCTTCAGACCAGCAATCGCTTGCTCCTGCGCCCTGACCTTGTTCGTCTGCTCGGCAAGCATTATTTGTTGCTCTCCCATCTCCTCGCGCAAGATCGATTATGAGCAAGCTACAGCGCAGGTCGTAACCCTTGTCCGGGACGGAATTGGCGGAGGCTCAGACTGAGAAGGTCTCATCCACAACGCACCAGGAGGACGCAGGGTCGCGCGATGAATTTGCCTTGCTCTGGAGAGGGTGTGCGACCACACATGGACGGCAATGCCGGGCGTGCGTACGCGTAGAGCGGACGCAGCTCCGGCCCGGGGGGAGAGGCTGCCTGCACTCGAGCTCCGGTCAGATTGAATGGACGAACGACAAGCAGGTATCTGGCTGGTGGCACGCCCTCATGGAACTGCCAGTGCTACAGCAGCACCGTTAGTAGCCAAAGCAGTGGCACTGTCGGCTTGTTCACCTTCTCGACGAGACAGGGACGTTGACGGCGTTTTCCCGTGCTGCACAACGACGCTTAACCTGCCTGCCGGGTGCTGCTGAGACGCATTACCTTCGTGGTTCGGTGCAGGCATAGCGACAGGCGCCGCTGGGGCATCATCTCCATTGTCCTGCTGCTCGTGGGTGCGCTTGCGATATTGTTGCATAGGAACAGCACTTCTCGTCCTTTTGGCCGGCGAAGCAATCGATGTAGAGCTTCGCCACTGGTACGAAAGGAAAAAGTGCCTCGGTAAGAAGGACAACGTCGAAAACTGCGTCGTAGTTGTTTTGAACTCAGCAGTACCAGTTCCAACTAGCAGATGCAACCAGCTAGTGGGGCCCTTCTAAAGTGACACACAGGCGGAGAGTGGCTGCCGACGTTTGAAGTATCATAAGTGTCAACGTCAAGAATCGAAGTAGGGGCTGACGGCCTGCAAATTGGCATCCCAGAAAGTATCGGGAACTAAGACTTGGGTGTTGTGACTATTGACAGACGCTGAGATCTACACCTGTAAAAATATATGTGCAGACGGATGTTATTTTTCAGATTAAGGTTTGCACTACCACCTGCTCATGTGTTTTCTCATGTGTAGATCTCCGCCCCAGACAATCGTGACACCCCTCTAGTCCGAGTTTTCATTGCTTCTCGAACCTTTTTTTTCTGCTATAGCAGCCCAAAAATCGCCCACTTTTCTCAGCGACCATTCTTGCGACTGAGTACAAGTCTTCCTCAGCTGTTATATTGAGGCATGCTCGCCCGGAAGTGGTTCTTAAACTGGCAGGTAGTGTTCGAGTTTCTTTACTTGCAAGCTATTTGGGAAGATCCTACCACGTACTTAGAAGCGACACTTATTCCCGTTGTTTCTGAACAGCTCCTTGCCCTTCACAATCTCACGCGTCGCACGGATCGTGGAGGTGCGCAGTGAGAGTGGGGATACCTGCGATACTTCCCCTCGATCTTCGTAAAACTCCACGTCTGTGTCTCGGGATTTAGAAGTACCCCTATTTCGCTCCTCGTCGTCCACAGGCAAGTATCGGGCGTCATTCACAAATCCGTGCACAAAAAATGGTCCCGGTACGATGTAGACCTTAAGCCTCGGAATTTCACGGGACTCCGCCCACCTTTCCACGGGAAAAGATACCTGTTTGAAAAGTCCTTTGTCTACTCCCAAACTTCCACCGGCGTAGATCTTCGTCTTCTCCTGAATTCGCTCACACAGGTCTGCATACAAAAGCGTCCTGCACGAGGGAGGAAAATTTTCTCCTTTCGGAAAAACCCGGTGCGCAAACACCCCAAGTCCCACACCCTCGTACTTCATCGTCTACGGACACCCCACCACGCACCTCTCTATCGATCCGACCGCCCGTAATGTTAGCAGGTCTTGCGTGTCCAGCAGGGTGTGGTAAATCGCCGGCCGTTCGTCCACCGAGGCCCGCGGATAGGGCAGGGAAAGCATGGGATCCCTGGAGTAGTTCGCAATAAACAGTACTACGTAGTCTGGTAGACACCGATACTGGGGGCACCCAGCAGGAGGATGCGCAGCGATGCCCCCCCTTCTGGCAGACACATTCAGTTTCACGCCGGCCCAGTACCTTGTGGAGAACTCCGGAACCCGCGGAGAGCCACGAAGTTCGCACGCAGTGCTTATAACGATTTTGCAAAACGGCACAACCAAGCTGGGTAGAGCTTGACTGACGCAGTCGTCATCCTTGTCACACCCCACGAGACGACGATGTCTCGGAAGCCTTGCGCATGGATTTGCATACGCGCAAGTACCACTGAAGAAGTCCACCGCAAGGTCCCCCGGTGTCGAATACTGCAACACCAGGTCCCTCATGTGCTTGATGCTCTTCTGCTGAGGTCTAAGCATCTTCATGCGACTCTCCTCGTCAGCTCTTTTCACCACTTTTCCGTGCTTCAACCGCTCGATTCCGTCCCTCCAGTTCGTGCATGCTGCGTGCAAAGACTGCACATACCCGTTGCTTTGGTAGCACATCCGGGCGAACTGCACTTCAAGCGGCACCTTCCTCCGCCAGAAGTGAACACATTATTGCGTGACTGAGGCATGGGGACATCCTTTTATGCACAGGTTTTGCGTGTAATGACCTCGAGCTCGGACATGGACCACCTGCTGTTCTTCCACGTCATACAGGAAGTCCTCATGCAGCCTCCCTTTTCGATGCACCGGCCCCGTCACTCGCGTCGTCGTACACCTCTCGGCTGTAGCATTTGAGGCGTGAAAGCTGCATGCTGAATTGCAGTCCACTACACGACATGATCCCGTGGTCGGTTTTGGCAAGCAGTGCGTCGAATATTCGGACCGAGGCGTCCATATCCTTGTGGGTGACCACATCATGGGCAGAGTTCCCCGTATCCCGCTCGCTTGTGGTGTTGAACAGAGGGTCCACGAACAACAGCTAAGCCTTGCCCTCTAGGCACTCACCCGTACCTTCAGCGTGATGATTGGGGAGTTCGTGGAAAGTGCAGCTGTGGACACGGCAGCTCCGCTTCATCACGCCGCGCAGCTGCGCGAGAACGCCGGTCGATTGATTCTCCTCGGGAAGCGACACTTCGGATACCTTCTCCGGCGGTGGAGACGGGCTAATACGGTTGGCTGGTTCTGGTGCTTCAAGAAGGCGGTCGTTCGGCTCTGGCACTAGTTGGTCGATAGTGGACCAGACAGTCTCACTAGCTGGCCCCCTAAGAATGTTTTCCACCACATCCCCCACTTCATTGTCGCTACTCCGCAGTTCCAGCTCCATCTCCTCTTTTCAACATGCAGACAAAGAACGAGGAGGCTGCGCGGACAGCCCCGCACTGGGCATGGTGCTCCATACTGTCACCTTCCAAAGACGACGCGTTATTTTGTCTTCCGGGAAAGCGTCCAACAGCTCCGAGGGCACCTCGGTGACCTTGGGACAGACTCCATCATCTTCACGCGCTTCACATTGAAGCCCCAAGGCCTCCTGGGTATCCCTGCTCAAGTCCGCAAATACCCGTAGCAAGTCGTCATCGCACGACTAAAAGCGATCCAGATACGGCCAGTTGCTGCGATACTTGACATCGTACGAAGGCCTGTTTGTAACAATGGCTTGCGAGTTCGTCAGGAACGGACTGGTAGCTCCCCGCATCGCGGCATCCTTCTCAGGCGTTTGGCCCTTATTTACCGTCCTGCTCGTACTTTCCTCCATACTTGCTACCCCATTCGCTTGCAGCGTGGTCTCCTGCGTGATGGGTTCAAAGCCATCAGCGCCTGATTCCAAAGCCAAAAAGTGGTGAACGCGAAGACGAAAGAGAAGGTAGGGTCCGACTAACGCGTCGCACTCCGAAACTACCCGTTCCTTGGCCAGCTTCGTCTACGCCCGAGCTAGACGCTCCACAGCAAACGCGAGACGATTTGCGGTTTGAGTTATCTTCTTCAGAGAGAATAGACGTTTGCTGCTGCGCCTCCAGTGACATGCGTTGGCCGCGTGGAAAAACATGACAACCTCGAAGGTCCTGGCGTGGCCGACAGAGAACGTTCCAGGTATAACTACTTCTCGAACTTTGCTGACCTTACAAGGAATGAACTTGGTGCCAACAATAAGGGACATCCCGTGGTTCTTCTCACTCCGGGCCGCCACAAAGATGTACCCGGCCCCCCTGTCTTTTCGGGTCAGCAACACCATTGATAACGCTGCGCGCACTATCTGCTTCACGTGCTTGCTGCACATCTCGCGAGAGAACGGGACGTCGCCCTCGATTGAAGTATGGAAGTCGCCCTCAGGCTCGCGCTCCTTGCTCTCCACTGCGGTGATTTCCTTCATTTTCATTGAGGCCACGTCGTCTACAACTGTAATTGAGGGCAGGAAGGCCGACATGTGCAACTTCGTGAGGCCAAACTTCGCGTTCATCCCGGATGATGAGAGAACGGCAGTGAAGGCAGGTAAGCACACGCCAGTTCCCTGGGCCGGCTGAGTTCAGTCGGCGCCATGGTTACAGTGCGATGAGAAACGAAAGAGAGAAAGAAGCCGAGGAATGATGGGGATGCAAGGAGAGAGGAGCAGAGCGTCGCTAGCGAAGCAAGGAAAACCACGTCGATCAAAGTACAGGGACTAAAGACGAGGACGAACCAAGGAGAGCAGGGAGAATTGCGTCTATATTTTGGTATCGCCCGGGTGTGAGGTGTCGTGCTGTGGGACCAGGTGTGTGCCATCTGTATTGCGGACCGGGATGGTGGCGGCGAGGACCAAGACATGCTCCCGCATACTCCCAATTCTGTCCAGTGGCCGCAGTTACGAACAGTGCCACCCCCTTCACGAAACTTGGAAAAACGAATAGATTATTTAGGATGTGGGGGGGTGTCACCAGACACAGGGGCTGAGCTCCACTTACGTAAACACACATGGTCAGATAGATGTGAAAAGGTTTATCTCAAAAACAACATCCATCTGCCCATCTATTCTCAAATGTGTCGATCCCAACCCCTGCTATGAGTAATACCCCATCGATCTTATAAACAACATATTTTTCAAACGCAAACTGCAGCTATTGTGGCGTGCTGAGAATTGCTTCTTTTTGGCCGCGACCAAAACTGCCGCCAACCGTGGGCGTTCAATCTTTCGTGGCCGTCGTCTCCACACCCCTCCTGCGCCACCATCTTCATCTCTCAGTCCTTCCATTCTCTACCGTCACCCGTGCACCCTCCCCAGCACACGGATCCTTGCTCTTCTTCTCCACCTTCACATTATACACTTCCTGCTCCTTCATTCCTATTGTCGATACTTTCTTACAAGTGGCATACTTCCGAAATGACCGACAAACTTGCCATCACGACCTCCACCCGCGACTCTCTCCCTTTGGCCACAGAGCCGCAGCCAGGGGTACAATGGGAGCCGGAATCGCACGCAGCGCCGACAAGGGAGGAGTTCCGGTCCGAAGCGGGCATCCAGCCGTCTCCCTAGGACTTTACATCATGCAAAACGCCGACGCCAGGACGCCTCAGGCCAGGCGCGCATTTCGCCCGGCTGTTCTCCAGCAGCAGAGAGTTCGGACGGTGAAGACTCGGATGTAGCTGCCGTGGATGTCGTGGAGCAGCCCGTGTCGTGTTGGGCTTTCTCAAGGGCCGACGGCGATTGCAGTGAGGTCTACGTATATATTGCGGAGACCATACAGCCGCAGCACGTCCTTCGGGATGGCACGGACGCCACCGTTGACGGCCTCCACGCCTACATGGTTGAGCGCGGCTACAAGTACGACCTTGGCGTCATGTCAGCCACAGTGCGACTGTGCGACAATCCCCCCCTACCTGATGAGGCTGCAGAGACCATCAAGGACGGCACGTTGTTGCGCAAAGGTGTGAAGTGTGCGATGACAGACAGCCTTTATTTGCCGTCACGCTGTCCTCAGCCTGAGAGGACGAAAGGACGGCACGGTATTGGCTCTCGTGCGCCTCCGCATGCATCTTATTCGCCGAAAGGATGGATAGGACTTGACGGATACGGCAATCATGTCCGACGCGCCGCAGCAGAACACCTCCGCCGGAGTGGTCAGCATCGACAAATCGTTCTTTCAGTACGTCAGGACTGTCATCCACTCCATACCGGCTCTCGCCATGGAGAACGAAACGGACCCGATGCCGATGAGTCAGAAGGTAACTTGGGAACCAATCACGAAGGCCATTCTCCTCCCAGCGACCAGTCCGTCTGCCTACCGCGGCTACGTACGCAAGACTAAAGTTCTTTTGCAGGACCCCGGCTATGTGAAATTGCTGCGTAACCTGACCTTCGACACCTCAACCTCTTAGAAGCTTGACATCACGTACCTTCATGACCAGCATTTCTGGTTAGAGAGCGCTCAGGTCGTAGCTCTGTTCGTGACTTCCGCATCGCGGTTCATCAGCAACGTGGATCGCGACAGAAAGTTTAAATCTGAAGCTTTCTACGCGTGCGCGCGCCTGCTTTTCGAAGTCTGCCTAGATTTGTTTGAGAATTATGACAAGCGGAAGGGCCTTAGCTTGGATGACCTTCTGCGATCTGAGATTGCCCAACCGAAACTCCTCAAAATTTCCGTCGAAGAGCTCTATCTGAGCCAGATGGGCCTCTTCTCCAGGAGAGGTAACGCTTATGCGGAAGATCTGTGGAAGCGCAACAAATGGCGTGGTACGCGCTTTGCGAATAAAGTAACTGAGCACTTTGCTTCCGGGCCCAGCAAGACCACCGCCCTGGCTCGCGTGATGACCCCAGCTACTGTGCCTTCAACACGCCGCTCTGCCCGGCGTGCTCCTACTTTCCACACGACTGCAGTCAATCCTGTAGTCCGTACGCAGAAGGCCCCAGGAGTGATACCCGCGACAAAAGCGCTTGCCAGGGAGGCAACAGCTGCACCTTCCTCACGGTGAACCCCTTGACTAGTGGATATTATGCAGTCGGGGAGGTCTGGTTTATTGATAAGGGTAGTGGGGCAGTCGAGATGAGGGGTCGCTATCAAGACCACGGCGGCCCAGGAGAACATAAAGTAAATGTGAAGGTGCCCCGCAGATGTTCGACGGCAGGATTCCGAGCCAGCTGCCCCACGGCACTCCAGAAAAGACCGTGGCGTTTGAAAAAGCACCCGACACTTGGGAAAATCTGGCATACGTCGGCCCACCAAATCACGAAGAAGTAGAGTTGCGGCTGAGGATACCGAAAGACCCGCACCCCATGCTCTGGGTGCCTCTCATCAAAATACCCAGTGAGCACCAAGCGCACTTGTATCGCTCCATGAAGGACACTGGAGCCATGCGTCGGCTTCATATCTCTATGTGGAGCTACGTGTACTTTACTGAGCTTGACGTTATCGATGTGGCTCCGGACATCCGGACGCCCAGCCGGCCTCAGGCATACTTCTGGAGGAACGTAGCAGATGGGAGTGACGATTATGGCAGAAGATATGCCCACTTTGAGAGGCGAGAAGGTGAGCTTTACGACCCCGGCTACACATGCCTTGAGAATTTCGCTGACGCTATCGGCATTCCGTTCGGAAGCCTCGAGCACCTGATATTGACGCCCAAGTGGGAGCTTTCCCGCGTTGAAAAGTTGTGTTCGTTCATCGCGAGCACATTCAACCGGGAGAATGCGTTGAGAGAAGAGCCGAATGAGACCTGGTGGAACCTGGTTGTCAAAGAAGGGAAACACGAGAGGGACGCAGCAAACCGGGAGTTAGGATTTGACGGCTACTTCAATACACGGAGCCTGGTGATGTCAGCCTACGAGTTGAGGGTGATATGGTTGTGGGCTTCAAGAAGGCGTGCACAGCTGGACACGTGGGTGGGTCAGGTGAGTTCCTACGTCGGTGTGAGGAACATACTTGGCACGAATCTGTTCATACCTAAGACGGGGGGATCGGCCTTTGGTTACTGGCAACGACTGCCTGTGGCAAGCGCCGCACAACCACTTTCACCAGTCATTGAGAGCGAGGAGGCGGGGCTTTTTTGCAATTGTGACCGGGGCAGTGGGCTTCACATTGTGGGTGCGTGACTATTCAGACAGGTTTGCATACGGGGAGGAGAGCAAGGAGATGTCAGACGCGGCGTTGCTAGGGACGAGGACGATCGTTGTGCAGCCCAATTCGGTGTTTTTCGGGCATGGGCATCTTACGCACGCCGTGACGAGGTATGAGGACCGCATTGCGAATGAGTCGACCGCACGGTACCGTGTGCACTATATGCCGGAAGAGAAAGGTGGGCCGGGCCAGGTGTTCTACGCCTTGAGACGGCTACCGCGGTTTCCAGCCAGCGAGATGGCCCGTGTTAGTCGTAGGAGTTCTGAAAGCGGTGACGAATCGGAAAGTAGGGACGACACGGACGTGGTTAGGTTTGCAGAATCGGACGCGGACGGGAGTAGTATGGCAGAGGAGGCCAGTCCTAGGGCCGATGGTTTCGACTGCGGTGACCCCGAGGATATGATTGCCGTTCTGGCAAGTAGTGAGGAAGATTAAGTAGTTACACGAGAAGATAGCGGAATGGCATGAAGTAAAACAAATTTAAACACTACATGCCAGTTTGAGATCCACTTCTGGGCGAGTAGGTCACAATATAGGGGCTGAGAAAGACTTGAGCTTTGCCGCAAGGAAGATCGCCAAGAAAATTGGACGATTTTGGGGCCGCTACAACAGGAAAAAGATGTTGGAGAAGTCATAAACATTTAGACTAGGGGGGTGTCAATAGTGACAAGGGCTGACATGTCCACATGAAAAGACACATGAGCAGATGGATGTGCGACATTAAAAATGAAAAACGACATCCATATGCCCATGTATTTTCACATATGCAGACCTCCGCCCCTGCTACTAGTGACACCCCCCCGATGTTAGAACTTATTTACTTTTCAACCCGACGAAATACACATGTTCAACCTCTCTCTGACGTCGACTCGAGGTTCACTTTGTTACTACGCTTCGTCTGATACGTGTAAGACCTGTTCAGGACAAAAAGTGTGTGCCTCCCGTTCTGCACGGGTCAACTGTAGCACAGTTACGGCAAGGGTGGACTGAGGTGTTCGTGTCTGCACTACCCACGTGCTTCTAAAGGTAGGAGGACGTACAGCGCAGGAAGAAGGTTGTTCTGTACAAAACGATGTCAACTCGACTGTACGCCTCACCGTTGCGCTACAATTGGCAAAATGTCGGCGCAAATCATGCAGTGCCAGATGTATAAATTCGTGCGCGCATTGTTAACCAGTGAAGGATCGATGGAAGAAGCAGGCACTACTATACGAGCGGAATGCAAGGAACAAAACCACTACCTTTGCGTCCCAAAATCTATTTACACGTCTTATGTTCGACACACACTAAACTGACACCGTCCGGCAGCACTCGTGCAATGTGCTATGTCCCACACGGACTAAACGTTAGTATACGTTCGTGCTGCACTACGTTTACAATACTTTCCGAGAAACCAGCGCAGAGTTTTACACATCCTCTCTTCCCATGTGACGAAACGTCGGTAAGATTCTGGGTGAGCTAGTGCAGCCGAACATCTCCGAGCATAATGCTCAGTTTTCTAGAGCCGCAGATTGCGCATATTGCGAGCCGCGGTCTTCAGGGCAGTGGCACGAAATCCACAGGAACGTAGTTAAGAGTATTAAGGGTCCAAGGTAAGCCTATCCACGTGAGGGAGCCTATAGATCGTCATATGACATTAAGGTACATAAGGTGATATGCGGAACCGCACCGTACTACACTATCTGCAGTACGAGCTGAATGTTTTACTAGGAAATGAACTGCGGCTAATGGATGCCTGCGTTCACTGTACGCGGCAGTTCACTATCTTCATTTTATGGAAGTCGGCGTCCATCCTAAAAACCACTTTACTACACAAACACCACGGTGTCGAATGCCACGGAAGTCAGCATTCCATGGCATTCCAAATTGTGTAGAACGGGATGAAGGTTTACTACGCTACTGCACCCGGTGGACGTCCGCATCTATATCCAGAAACACAGACGATGCTGAGAGCCGTGGCGGCCAGCTCCAACGCACTTACAGCCTGAAGTTTTCCAAGTACCTACCCTTGCCGACCACGTAGACACTATGCAGTGTTTCCGGAGTTGTATGCCGCATTGCTCTACAAGAAATGTTTTGGTATGGTCCTACTGTTGACGGGATGTGGTGTGAGTCCCTCAAAGAGGACATGGAACCGTCCTGTGGAGAGATTGGCGTAAATATGTTGGCAGGCATCCCTGGAGTTGCCACAAACGTGATGAGGGTGGGTTCAGAGAACGACTTTTATGTGGCGGTACGGAAGGTGTGGTTTTCGGACAACATGTCGAGTGTGCCTCGAAGTGTTGTCAATTGCTACGTTACACGTGCATACACAGGCGAAGGACCGAATAAACTCTTCAATGGCGCGTCTGGCCTGTCCCGAATTCCGGCCACAACTTTGGGATCTCCTCCTCGCCCTGTAGGCGGAGCGGAGAACGAATAACTATCGACGCACAGAAGAGAACGAAGGAAGGAAACGGTACTTGTATGTTGGTAGCTCGCTAAACGAATTGAAGTTTTCTCGTGTATTTAATTCTACTGCAGAGAGAATGGCGCGTCCGTTGGAAGGGAACGGTTCAGGTGGGACTGGCTGTGCATCAGGGTCTCTGTAGCACCTGTTGCTGTAGAAGCGATTGTAGAGGTAGTGGAGCTGAGGAGTGAAAGGGGGGATGTGGAAATTTGTCGACACCACGTGAGCTGTCCAAATGATAGTAGAAGGCTTGCACAGACCAGACCAGGGAGAAGCAGGAGCTCGACGCCCTCGCCGCTGAATCTCTGGGAGCGGGACAGGATTATCTGTGCGATTTACATTCTCATCTGTAGGCCACCGCAAGCAAACACATTGCAGAGTAGAATCAACAGCGTCGATTGGTGCATTATAACTCATTTACCGAACAAAGGCATACTCCGTAGGTTGCATTGATTCACGGCCACGCATACGGAAGAGAGACAGAACATGGGCCACCCGTACAGTGTATGTGTGTTCTTCGTCGTCGGAGGCCAAGAGCACGAAGCTGAATCGCTGCCGTTTCGTCGGGCCGAAGCTGCTACTTGCATAAAGGCGCTGAATGACAGGTCTCTGCATTGGATCCAGTCGAATGTCATTCAGGTCGGGATCATAGTCGTTAACGGGGGAACTCAAGCCACTGAGAACGTAACCGCTTTTGAGGACAGTAGTTTGGAGAGTGTCACATGTGTGGACCGAATGATGCTGGAGATGCTCAGCGCGGACAAGGTCCAGCAGCATAGTGGTGCCTTGGTCACCGAGCTGGACAAGAATATCGCTGCAGGTGTCAGGAGCTTCTCCGCGAAGCGATTGGAGCATCGCGCCGGTGAGGCGGTCTTCTTCGTTTCCGAGAAATGGCATCGCAAGGGTTCTGAAATGAGCAAGTTCGCGGAGGTAGATCTTGAAGACTTTCCTGACAAGACGCGTCCCGTGCCTTTCGCGTAGATTCATGTGCTGGGCGATGAGGCGACACGGTTGGTAGACAAAGCTGAGGCGCGTCCGAATGGCAGGAAGGCTTTTGGACTGCAGGAATCGGCGGACGGTTTCATACATGTCTATTGCCCTTCGCTTCGAGGTGCAGCGGTAGTCTGGCTTGAATGCAGTGTGAGCATGTTTATAAACACCGGCATGTTGATGTTGTAGGCCTCCGAAGTTGCGGATGTCATCTGCAAGGTGGGCGAGGAACTGAAACGTGAGGATCTTGAGCCTGGTCTGGCGATGGTCCCTAAGGATGTCGGTCATGGAGGATTTAAACTTATTGACACGGGCCTCTACGTTATGAACCTTCGCGAAGCTCCAGTGCTTCTTTATTCCCTGTCTCGAGCTTAGTATTAAAATGTCTCAGTACTAAGCGCAAACAGATGCGAGGGGCGCGGGGTTGGCTTCATCACGGCAACAACTTTTGATTCCAGCGAGAATTGGAAAGACCGTGTCTACAGACTTGTTCTGTTTGGCCTTCATTATGCTTTGTACTCCTTCATTTGTGTACAGTCCGTTCAAGCGACTGTCTTTTCCGGCAGCGGAGAAGTCGACATGTAGGCCGCGAAAGTAGAAATCCCTCTGAATGGCAACCAGAACGTTGTTGACTCCGCGAAGGAGAGCAGTGCGGATGGTTCTGAGCTGCTTCCGACTGCTGCTACCGGCAGCTTGTCCTGTAAATAGAACAGGGGAGTAAAACGTAAGAAATACGCAGGTCTTGATTAGTTCGGAGATGACGAGGTGGAAGTTGTGCAGCGGTTCGAAACCGAAAATGGAGTGCATGTCGAGATGAGAATGGGACGGAAGCAGGGGCCATGTTTCCAGAAAGGACGGAAACGTCCACAGGGAGGAGGTGGCGAGGGTGTGTTTCCCCTGTGCAGTGGCAGATCGCGCCTGTGCCAGCTTGCTCAGCAGTGTTTGAGCAGCGCCGTGGGCCTCGAAGTCAGGCACTTTTCGGCGAAGATGGATGGTGGAGTGCGGGGGCGTGGCGGAAATGAGATGGACGAAGCGAGGAGATTGGAAAATACTTCGAAACGGTGGCAGAGTTGGCGGATGTTTGTACCTGATCGAGTGATAATGATGTGCTTCGCCTCTGTTATGTCGCAACAGTACCTCGTGAGGACTGGGTGACATTTCTAGAGACGATGGTAGGCATATGAGCATGTGCAGCGTACTTGGGCTTCTTCATACAGAAGCGATAGCGGAGAGTACAGGGCAGAGCGTAGTATGGAGGTTTTGGTGTCTGGTTCGCGAGTAGGCGAAGAAGGCGAAAGGAAGTCAAAGTGTCTGTAGTCCACGTTGAAGAGGAGCTGGGCAAGAAGATATCCCACGACGGTGTGCTGGGATATTACGCAGAGTCGACGGAATGCGGCAGTGAAGTTGAGGAGAGTGAGATGCACGGGATAGACAAACGAGAGCGCTGTTCTTAAGTGTAGTGGCGGACTTATCCGTATGGATCTGTATGCAACCTCCAAACGAGTGGGTCCCCAACGTCCCCGTGTCCCAGATGACACCCTCGAGCTCACTGCACATGACTTCTCCCTTGAGGTCTTGACGAAATTGTCGGTGCACGTCAGTCTGTTGGGGATGCGCGAAGAAATGCGTTTCGCTCTTTGGGGGGCCACCACAAGGGCGGAATTACCAAGACTCTGTGATAGCTCGCGCTACTTTCTTTCGCAGGATCTGAACAGGGCCCTGGAAATAGGCAGTTCCAAAAGACGTACCGCTATGGTCCAACACACGAGCTGCGGAGAAGCCCCGATGGTTAAGCTCCTTCTCGACAACAGCGAGTATGAGGGAGCAACACTCCTGTGAGGAGCGAATGCGGTCTCCGAAGCGCGCCATAGAGAGGTCAGGATCCCTGAGGATAGAGATGATCTCGTCAACCGTGCGCGGGGCAGCAGTCCTTTCTACTTTGGCAAGAGAAACTGGGATAGATTGTATGAGGAGGTCGGTCTTCCTTGCGGATGGTTGTGCATCAGGGTGACAAAGGAATGGCAGCAAGGGAAGCAGAGCCGCCGGAGCCTCATCAGAGAGGACGTTCTCACCGTAGTGGACAGGAGGTTCTAGGGCGGGGGAACCTTGCAGGGTAGCGGGGACAAGCTCGGCTGGTCGGTTTGTTCACAAGTTACACTGCTGGTCGTGTTTGGAAAGGAAGTACGGGTCGGAAGAAGAGCAGAGGCAGTGCCGAAATTTGCAGCGCATATTGAGGGCTGGCGAAGATTGCTGCAAGGAGAAAGGCCGGTAGGAGGAGTGGGACAACGGCGAGGTAGGACGCTTTCCACCGCTAAAGCTGTATTCTTACCTTCACTAAATTTAAGATGGTAGGTACGCTCGCGATCACTCCCGCTCTCAGGATACCTTGTGTTTATTGGATATCTCCCCTCATATGGCTTCAAATCGACTCATATGAGGCCAAATTTCGCGGAGATATTGAAGTATCAAGGAGAAGTCCACTTCCGCCATTCTCTATATCTACTGAAAGACCTTTGAGTTCTCTATTCTGGCAGAGTGAGCTGAAGAAAAAATCAGCGAAATTTTTGCGCAGTCAAAGTCGGAGAGCAAATGAGTAGGCTACCCTCTATTTTGACATCATAGAAGGGTGTGAGATAATCTACACGTATAACAACTAGCATACTTACCATATGTATTATGTATTGTACACAACTGTTCAGTCATCAGTTGGCCTCACATGAGGCCAGCCTGGACCTCAAATGAGGCAAAACTCAATGCGCAATAGACACTGGTATAGGTGTCATGCACGTGGGAATGGTCAAGGTGGAAGACGGAGCCTGCCATTCAAAACACACGCACGCCATTGGCTGTGCCAACAAGGGGGCATCATGCATTCGCTGACGTCTACTACGACGACAGGTGGGAATCGAAAAGCAATGATACTGTAATATCCTTCATTGAAAGATTTTCAAATCTTGGTTCGGTTCAGGGTAGTTGCAAGGCAGGGCGGCGAACCTGTAGAACACAAGAACCTGCTGCAGGCCCTATTCGAACCGCAGGGACGTGGGACGCGACGTCGGCAAATCTACAAAGGTACCTTGCCGTCAACAGAAAGTACTGAGCGACGGTTTTTCCTTGTGATGCGACAGTGTGCACTGGTCAGCAGCGCGTATTCGAAACGGTATTGGCACGGCCGCGAAGTGTTTTGGCGGGATGCATCATGCATCACACCCAACCTCCGCTTAGATCCAGTACTCGCACCACTCTCCAACCAAACCACGACGGTGTGGTTGGAGGGTGGAAAGACATGCAGTGCGCGATGCAATGCGAGGAGTGCTGGTTGTTCGAGGTGGAGAGGGTGAGCGAGGGCGGGTGATGGTGGGGCGTGGTGCGCAAACTGGAAGGGGTGGTAGGCAGGATGGGTGGCGTCATTGAAGAGTGGCGAGACGTGTGGTGTGCGACGCGATGCGGGAAGTGCGGGCTGTAGGAGGTGGACTGCGATGCGACGAGGGGAGTGCGGGCTGTTGGAGGTGGAGAGAGTGACAGAGTGCGGGTGATGATGGGGTGTGGTGTGGAAAGTGGAAGGCATGGTGGGAAGGATGGGAGGCGTTGCTCAAGAGTGGCGAGGCGTGTGGTGTGCGATGCGATGCGGGGAGTGGGGCCTGTTGGAGCTGGAGAGGGTGAGGAAGTGCCGGAGTGTGGGGCACAAACTGGGAGGGAAGGTGGGCGGGATGGGAGGCGTCGTTGAAGAATGGCGAGATGTGTGATGTGCGATGTAATTCAGAGAATGTGGGTCATTGGAGGTGGAGACGGCGAGCGAGTAGGGCTGATGGTGGGGCATGATGGTGAAAACGTAGGTGCGTCCAAATACCCTAGAAGGACTATTCATGTTGCAGTACGGAAATGTAGTAGAACTAGACCGGACGTTCACCGCGCGCAGTGAACGTTCGGTTTTAGTTTCACTAAGTTTGATGCGCAGGAGTATAGCATTCGGAAATGTAAAAATTGCAGTTGTAAAGTAGTAACACTAGGGATGGACTTCCACACGTCGCAGTACGTTGCGCAGCTGAACTGCATCCTGTACTTCCACAGGCCGTAGTATATCAGCGATTATTACCAGACTCGGAACTTCGAAAAGTGCAGTTCGAAGTCTAGTATTACTAGACCTGGACGTCCTCTTGGTGGACGTCGGATTCTTGTAATACTGGACCCGGACGTCCACTCGGTGGAAGTTGGAGTCTAGCAATACTGGACTGGCACGTCCACCTGGAAGAAGTCCGGGTGTAGTCGTACTAGACCTAAAAATGCATAAAGTGAATTACACCATGGGTATTACCAGACTTAGTACTGCACTCAGTTGACGTCCGCATCCATTTCCGGAACCACAGACGGGCTAGGTCGATTCTCTTTGAGCGCTTTTGCCCTTCGAATTCCTCTTTCAAGACTCGACAGGTTGCGAAGTAGTTGTGGTTCAGGATTCTTTTAAAGAGGCCACTTGAACAGAAGACAGCATACGGTGACATCTTCGAAAGGGGTATTCCATAGCGACGCAACGAAATCGAGCAAGTATCATAACGCCGATAGAACTGTTGGGGGCTACTCAATCATTTTTAATTTTGGTAGATATTTAGATGTGCCAACTACGATGTTAGCCACGATAGCTCAGCAACATAAGATTCAGGCTTTACTTCCCAATTTAGTCAAACATTTTAAACACTGCCCCTCGTTTTATTCAAATTCGAGACTACGGACCTCCTGGACAAGCTGCTTATAGCAATCCCTGCCAGTGTCAGGATGACAAATGCGATCTTCTCGGCGAATGTTTCGGAAATAACCAGCACATATAAACTTCGATTTCTTTCTATTCTTAGAGAAAGAACAGCGAGATTAAGCAGCCGCATATGATGAATTTCCGTCAGACAACGGACGTCTGCGCTTTGAGATAGTTAGAAGGACCCCAAACCCACTGCTCAAGGCTATGCTGTCATTCGAGGTTTCAGCCGCAGAACTCGTACAAGCCTGCAAAGCTCCTTCCGCACTATTACCAGTAAGCTCATCTGCCAATTGGCAGTAGAAATCGTTCGGAGTCAACATCCAACTCTTTCGGCATCCTGAGTACAGCTTCCAGGAGTTGATGATGCGGATAGCCAGTAGAGAGGTGTTTAATGCCTTCGCCCAATCCTTAACCTCGAACTTCTTTTCCAGCCCGAGGTCATCCTGACGACAGCGGTTGTGCTTTTCAACCTAGAAGTATGTTCCAAAGTAGTTCTCACATACTTTCGGATTGGCAATCTCAATGCTTTCCAGTTGAGTGTTTCCGTCAAGGGGCCTCCACTTGTCAAGGTGTATGTTGTCACCAGCCGAGTTTGTCCCAGTAGTGCTGAAACAATAGCGTCTATCCCGGTCAACCGACAAGAGGGCCGCGTGGTTGGGCTTATTAGTGCCCATCGTGACGTGGGAACCCTTGTTGGCTCTTTCTAGTTCTGAAAGGTAGTCAAAAGGGTAACCTTTTCTCGCTGTCATGACAACATCCGTATACTTTGGGCAGTTGTCAAGAAGCACTTGAGCTGTCTGAACCGATGCGAAGTACGAGTGGGCACACATGACTCTGTCCATGTGCAACCATAGTTCCCCCAGTCTGAGAAGTACGGATATTCCATGGTTATAGCTGCCCTCGAACTCTTGGTGGACATTACCATCCGCTCAAAATTCCAGCTAGAGACTAATCATGATGCCATTGACACCGCAACAAGCTCAATTTATCTCACATCTACCTTCCAGCTTGCGATCGAGTGACACATTGTGTGGAATGCCAATAAAAATCCAGATCCCCCCTAACTCGCACTACCTTGGCATACTCTCATCGCCATATATGCAGTGAGATGGCTTGAATTTTGTGGCCTGATGATCATTGATTGCCTCCACTAAACCTTCCACAAGGTTCCATCCCGGACCCCTAGTCTCAGCACTTCTTCTAGCTCCGGTAAATGCAGTGACGATGCGGAGCTGCTCGAAATGGTTACGAGATATTACGTCACTGAAACGCGCAGATGGCAAGTGCTTGCCGCTTGTGATGTTTCTCTACAATGTGCGACGATTTCGGAGCTGGTGTCTTGTCATCAGGACCAGAATTCCGAAAAAATATAAACTTTTACCTTTAGTTGTTGTCTCCAAGTAATAGTTTTCCGGCTCCCTGTTTGTCCACACGACCATACAATGCAGATGATGCTGTGGGACCATCCAAATGAAGTAGCCGTATGGGGTTGGTGATGCATGGTAGGAGCTCTCAGATACGATCTTATCGATTGGGCCAGTGGCCTTCCGCAGCTTCGTGTAAAAGAAGCCATTCATTTCCATTTTGACTTCGGCAGGAGTTCGCCCTGTACCATTGAACATAACGACCGGGCCAGCTGCATCTTGGCTTGCGCTCCTTGTGAGGACATCACTCTCTCCATCCATGGGTATGATGAGGTCGATGTTAACACCCGATTTGGAACTGTCCGACTGGTTTCCAAATTGCTCAGAGCTCTGAGGATCAATTCGGTGTCCCGTCTCAGTGGGGTTTTCCGGACTCTCTCCTGCTTCGATATTTGCTAGCCGTAGTAACATGACCTTGTCACCACCGGCAAACTTCCAGCTGATGTTGACATCAGTGACATATCTGCCGTTGACCTTAGACTTCTTGACATCCCTGACTGTTCCAGAGACTTTCTTGACCTTCCAGCTGGCACCATACAACCGCTAACACTTGGAGTCGGAGATTACAAGGCGAGCGCGAGTATGAACTCGCGATCCAACGATGTGACGGGGGTCGGAAGGGGGAGACATGGATTTTGAAAATTGAGGACTCTTCGGGATATTCGGTCGAATTTTAGGTTCTGCTGTCGGTGAGGTTGGACAGCCAAACCCGGTCCGAACTGCCAAAACTGCGGGGCGTCGCTTGGGCAAAACGAAGAAGTTAAAAAAGATCCTAATGGTTTTATATTTCGACTTGAAAGTTGGCCTCATATGAGGCAATTTGGTTTCATATGAGGCCAAATGTCCAATAGACACTTGGTGTGGTGTGCGAATCGGGGTCGACGGTGCGCGTCGGTACCGAATGGATGAAGTAAAACGTAGGCTAAAAAAAAGAACTAAAATACCAGTTACGAAAAACATGTGTAGAAAAAAGGTGCGCTCTAAAACTGGCCCCGTTGTGAGTAGAACAGCATTTAGAAATGCTCAGATGTGCGAGCAAGAACTGCTGCAGCGTATCTACTTACGAACAGCTTTTTGACGGTTGTGGAAATCAAGTTTTCATGTTTCAAACGTGTCACAGACAGTTTCTAATGTTTCTAGTTAAAAGCAATCATTAGCATTGTGACAACAGGCCACACGGAAGGTGGGCTCGAAAATCCAAGCTAAAAAAACTTTTACTGGCACATTCAATTCGGAGCAGACGTGGAAACACACACGGTACACGTGTGTTTGTGAGAAAAGTGCCTGCACAGGAGGACTGTACAGGTCCATACTCATTCACATACCGTACTGTACGCATACTGTACTGTACTGTACAAAGTACAGTACATACGAATCTGCTCAGTCTCTCCGCAAAGAATGCTCCACATCATTCTGTATACTCGAAACTTTGTCCCCCTCTCACTGTCACAAACTGACAACGTGCCGACTTGCGCGCTTGCAGCCGTCTGCGTCATTCTGTTGCTTGGCATGTCCCTTTTACGTGTTCCTGCGCAATTGTAACGCTGTCCTCATTGGTTTGCCCGCAATGGCGGGTCGTGATGGTGGCAGTGGCAGTGGCGGTGGCAGTGGCGGTGGCGGTGGCGGTGGCGGTGGCGTTGGTGGTGGCGGTGGCCGCGCCGGCTTTCTCTTTGGCAACATCGACAGGCGCGGTCGTCTAGATGAGGACTACATGGACGATGATGCAAAGGATACCATTGACAATGTGGGCTCCAAAGTTGTCCAAGCAGACCGTGACCTTCATGAAATCACCCAGGCTATCCCGCAGCGGAGTCAAACGCAGGTAGACGTCAGCGACGACGACGACGACGAAGACTATGACGAAGACAACGCCGCGCAGGAGGTGGGGGTAGGGGGGGGGGGCAAGGTAGACTATTATGACGAGAATGACGAGGCAGACGATGGCATGGAAGATGACAAGGAACGCAGCGACATGGCATCACTTGCCCTGCAAAATGCCCACCGTCCAAAGACCGCAGCTGACGACGACGAGGAGGATTACGATGAGGGCGACGCTGAGGAGGCCCCGACTAAACCTGTACCGCCTCTAGGAGCTGCAAAGCCTATGGCGCTGCCTGTGCTTCCAATAGACCCTGCCCTAGCGGAGCAGCGGAGACTGATGGAGCAGGCTCGTCTGGCATCTCAGGCGGCGAAAGCGGCGGCAGAAGTTGCTGGCGGTACGGCTGTCGACGATGAGGGGCTTGCGGAAAAGGAGGATGAGCCACTGCAATTTTCCCAGCTCTTTTCTCAGCCGATGGCACCTTTGCGATACACCCCAAAGCGTAAGCGGTATGGGGTGCTTGTAGATCCTGCTGTACACCCAATGCCTGAGGCGGAAGTTGATGATGCCGACATTCTGGAAACTGCCGAATGCTCGGGTAGAGGTGATGCCGTTGAGTTGGTTCTCGCGTTAGATGCCGCGAACGCCAGAGCGCGGAGTTTGGAGAACCCAACCGAGCGATTTGGGAAAGTCGCGGATGTAGAGGATAGTGAGGGCACTGGAGATGACCAAGAACAGGTAATGTATGATGTGTCTGAAGTTTCTGAAGCTGCGGCACCGCTTGTGCCCAGGGAAAATGCGAAATCCGTCGCTACGAGTGCTGCAGGGAGCACAGAGCCCTTTAACCTAATACAACAAATAGCTTGGGAGGAGAACATCGTTTGGAAGGATGATGATGGAGATGAAAAGGCGGATGCAGGATGGTATGAGGGTGATGAAACCCCCGATGCCGGTGAGGACGACGATGAGGACGAGTTTGAGGACGCCGTCTTGATGAATTCTGCACGAACACCAGCAGTTCCGATAGACCCAGCTTTAGGGGCAGATGCTGATTCAGATGACGACATGGAATGGGAAGATGGAAATGAAGCTGCTGATGCCGACGCAAAGCAGAAAGTGTCTCAAGAAAAGACCGTTCCGAGGAATACTGCTCAGGTAAATGCGCCAGAGCCGAAGGAGGTTAAATCCACCAGACCTGGTGGAAGTGGCGTGAAAAGTGCTCGTGGTGAGAAGTCGGCAGCTCAGGGAAAAGATAAGCCTAAGGACGCAGTACTATCTATTGGTGCAGAAAAAATTGAAGCGACCTCTGCTGGAGAATCTGCGAATAAGATTGACGCAAGCGAAGGCGATGGCGCGTTGTTTGCAATGAAAGTAGTTCGCAAAGTCATCGCCTCAAACCGTGAACTGGAAGCGGGAAGATGGGTCGAGGATATTGCTTGGGATTCCCAGACGGATGCTGGCTCGGGCTCGTTTGTTAGCACAGAGCCCAAAACCCATGACACTGGTTACGTTAAGCAGCAGTCTGTCCGCTTGATTCTAGACATGAACGACCCTAACATGGTGTTCGAACATCTTTCCGACGCTTGTGATAGAGCCATGCCAGTGGCCAAGGCTGCGGATGTGAGACAGGGTCCGTTCGTGGCGAAATCAGATATGAACGAGATCGTGAATTCTTCAGGAGCGCAAGTTCATCAGCTTCTTGAAGCCGATCGCTTCAACATATCTCAGGACATTTACTATGCAAGTGGAGCATCCAATTTTATGAAGGTAGATCGGCGATCTATCCTTCGTGGTCTGCAGAACGCTCCGCCAGCTGTCAAATGTCTGACCACGAAGACTGTCTTATCTGAAGCCGAGCTACTCTCCTACCGTCGACCCTACTTGGACGTCGAACTGATGCGTTCGAAACCGATGAAGATCACGCCATTTCGCAGAAAACGACCCAAGGGCGGACATGCTCAAATTGCTGGTCAGATTCCGAAAAAGAAGACTGAGTTGTTTTGCTCAGAGAAGGATGCGTATCGAGTATCACTTTACGAGTACGCGCTGGAGCGCCAGCCTTGTGTTATTCCGGTTCCTGGCATGGCATCGCGTATTGTCACGTATGCTCGCAAGGAATCTTCTGCTGCCGCTGCGCAAGCGCTGAAGAATGCTGCAGGGACTCCAGAAGCAGATACAGTATTCATGTCCCCAGATGAGCCTCCGCCCCTCCATGCTGGCGACTTGGAGGCAAATGGAAAGCCATTGTCTGTCGTAGAATCTCATGTGTACGCGGCGCCGTGCGTTCGATCTGCACCGTCAACAACAGATTTCTTGCTGGTTCGCAATGGCAATAACATGTTTGTCCGCGAAATAGACTCTGTTGTTTCTCTTGGGATCACCGAGCCCAAGGTTGAGGTTATGGCACCGAATACAGAACGTTTTAAGAAGTACTCCAGAGAACGGTCTCTGTTGTGGGTTTTGCGTGAGTTCTCAAGGATGCGAAAAGACATTACTCGTCAGCAGAAAACGGACAAGCGGGGAAACAGAGATGATGACTCGTATGCTTCGTCCCGGCTGCTGCCGTCGATAGACAAAGAAGTGATTTTGCGGGAGTTTGCGCGAAAACGAACTTACGCGGAATCGTGGCTGTTGAAGATGGTAAAGGAATTTGCGCGGTATCAAAACGGTAAATACACAATGATCGAAGAACCGGCGAAGGGATTGGCTGTGCGTGAAGGGGAGGTTTTGCGGACCATCACCCCGCAAGAAACTGCAGCTTTTGAAGCCATGGAGTCGGGGTGGGAAAATCTTATCTCACGTGGCATCCAGATCTTTACTCATCCTGTAAACCAGGGCAACATAATTGCGGCTGCCGAACGATCCGGTCTTGAAGCAGGTCCTGCGGTCGGTGCCTACATCAAGAATCAGCTTCTTAAATCTCCGTGGTATCGATCTCAAAATATCATGTCTGCCCAGAAGCAGCAGCGGAAGGAGTTGTTGCAAGTCCTTTCGCTGGCTAGAATTGTGAACGATTTGAAAGAGGGCGGGGCTCTGATGGAGTCGAGATTGATGTCTTTAACAGCCGCAGAGATTAATAATGTTTTGACAAACCAATACAAGCTGAACACTCGGAAAATCCCAACAGACCTGGAGGAACGACGCACGCTCGTGCGGGAAATGGCACAAAGAAAAGGGAAGGGTGCTGCTCAAGATTTGTCGGATTACGCCTCGTTGATCGGAAATGTGCTCAAAAAGCACAGGACGGCGGCAGTTGGGAAGACAACTGCCAGCGCTCCACAGGGCACGACAACTTCTGCAGCAGGCACTTGGTTGGGACTGGAGTTGGATCTGCAGCGTAGGGCTCTAGAAGAAGGTGATGTCGAGGAATTACCTGTCGAAGATGACGATGTGGCTCTTGAAGCTGATGCGGCTGCTGCGCTCGCAGCAACGGGTGACGATGCATTTGGTGAGAAACTTGCGTCAAACGAAAAAGATGCCCGTCATAACAACAGCAAGCGTGTGTCGAAGAAACCAAAGGCGCAGAAGAAATCGACTCCGGCAACCCCGATGACCCCGCAAGAGCTGGAAAATGCTCAGGAGCAGGCTGAGCTCAAGAAGCTTCTAAGTTCCTCATCTGCAAAGCCGAAACCTCGTCCTGAACTGAAAGAGCAGACTGACGACCAGAAGAAAAAGTCTAAGAAGAGGGTCACCCGACTGAAGGTCACGAAGAAGGTGGCGGATGAAAACGGTGTTATGCAGTCGGTCGTGAAATCTGTTACGGATCCGGAAGAAATTGCCCGACTTCTAGAAAAGAAGAAAGATAAGGAGGTGAAGAAAACACCTTTGACGAGCCCGCCAAGTTCCAGTGGGAATCTTAAGATTGCTATCGACATGCGTCGGCTGCAAGGAGGTACGAAAGGGAGCGGTAGAAGAAAGCATTCCTCGAATCCCGAGAAGAAGAAGCCAAAGAAAAAACCACCACGCAAGCCCGAGGAACTGACTGTATTGCCTGTTGTCAGCAAAGTGGGGGAAAAGGGTCAGATCGGCAAGATTAAAATCAACACCAAACAGTTTCGCAAGGAAAAAGAGCAGGCAGCTCAAAAGCGAAAGCGTTCACAGTATGGTGACGACATTGAGTATCCTGCGAAGAAGACTGCGAAGACTTCGCGGCGGAAACGCAACGGCACCGTTCAACTCAATAACATTTTTGAGAAGGTCGAGAAGACAATCCGCGAAACAGACGGTTATGTGGCCAGCATGGATCCCCCTTTGAAGATCAAGCGCTTGCGGGAAGGAGAATCTCCTCCCGTGGGAGTGCAAGCAAATAATCTTGCAGCTCCAAAGGGAATCGGCCTCGATTTTACAATCCCTGTTGATACAAAGCTTGTGCCCACGTACAAGCAGGTGGTGAAAGAACAAATGTACCTGAACCTGATTCGGCAAAAGTGCAAACGAATGGCCTACCAGTCGGCATCGGAGTTCAGAGCGGACATAGAGCTGCTCGTGAACAATGCAAGGGCATTCAATCGCTCGCCGGATGTACACTGGGTCGTCCAGCATGCAGAGCTTTTGCTCGAGGTCGCCGTGGAGCAAATGTCGAGAAAAGCAGATGAAATATCTGCCGCCGAGGAAATGGTGCGGGCGGAAAAAGCCGACACAAAAGGTAGCGGGGCGGGTCCCTCCAACGCCAAGAACAAGCCTAAGAAAGGAAAGACGAAAAAAGCGCAGGCAGGCACGAAAAAGAAGACCAGCGTCCCCCCAGTGATTGTCATCCCTGACGGTCCTAATGGCGACGACGACGACGACAAAGCGCCCGTCGAGGTGATTGAGGTGGAGGGTGGTGGCGGTGTAGAGATCGCTGATGACGCTTGGCGGGCAGGTGTGAGAGACGGAAGTGTGCTCAAGGAGGCGAGTCCACCTGCCAGCTCGCCTGTGTTTGATGCTGGCCTGACGGATGATATCTATTCACTCGATCAGCGGACTGCAGATTCACAAGGTGTAGACGAGGAGGGGCAGTGAACGGACACTGTGGTACTCGACTTGGGCGACAAGGCTTGAAGAGCCTTGTCATCTCATACCACGACCAAAACGACAAGATACTGTTGTCACATTGCACATACATGTATATAAACGTGCGCGACTGTGAAAAGACTTAGGTGATCAGTTCGACGAATCTTTCACGTCAACCAACCGCTCTATCTCCCTCCAATACCGCTCCGCCCTTCCTCTTAACGCATGCCCCTCCATCAACTCTACAGCCTTTTCCATACTTCGCAACAACTCGTTGCCCTCGGGCTCGTCCAAAAAGCGCACAAACGACGCCGTCCCTTTCACCTCCCCTGCCACCATCAGCGCGCACACGGCCATGGCAGTCAACCCAGTCAAGCGCCACTCGCCCACCCGACACGCGGGCAACCTCCCCCCATCATACACGCTCCTCAACGTCCTCCGAATTGCCCCGGCACGCCTCGCAATCCCCTCCCCACTCTCCGCACACTCACCCCCTGGCAACCGAATCACCCACATCTCCGACGCCAGCACCGACACCATTCGCAACGCCTCGGACATTCCAATTTCTCCTTTCTCCTCCCCTACTTCTTCCTCCCATTCTTCGTCCCCTCTCCCAAACGCCGCCCAAAAGCACAACTCCTCGGCTAGTCCTTCCACGCACAGCATAACTGCATGCCCATTCACGTCCACCCCTCGACCCCCCTTGACCCCTTGATACAACAGCCTTACCCCTGCCCTCCCCCCTTGTACCCCGCTTC
>JAUKWC010077493.1:0-31381 GCA_032356245.1 Endocladia muricata
GGGGGGGGGGCGGGGGGCGGGGGGGGGGGGGGGCGGGGGGCGGGGGGAGGGAAGGCAGAAGGAGCCGCCGGGGCGGGCATTTGATAGGTACATGAATGTGTGGAGCGGAGGAGGAGGAGATTTCCGTGAGCTGAACGGATCGCTCGCCCCTGGCCAGCGCGTGTAGCGATGGAGCAGGGTGAACGAGCGGAGGGATGGGGGGGGAAGGTGTTCCACTGTGAGCCGCTGTGTGCGTGACGGTTGCGAGTGGTGGAGGGAGCTGCGAGGAGTGGGGAGAAGAGGGGAGTGGCGGCAGTGGCGCTCTGGTGGCGTGATGGTTGGCCGAGCGGCGGTGAAACGAGGGGTAGTGGTGCAGGTGAGGGGCGGTGACGACGAAGGAGGGTTAACATGCACCGTAAATGTGGGGGGAGAATGGAGGGAGAGTCCGCCAGGAAGTGGGGGGGGGGGGAGGGGGGGTGTCTGCGTCTCCAACTGTGTGCACTCGCGAGGCGCGGCGCGGTTCGCACGTCATCGATTACCTGGCAGATTGGAGTCCTGGAATTTGTTTAGTTCGCAAGGGTAAAGATGGGACACACATCGGGAACTGGTGCATCTTTAGAAGGGACAGGTATGAAATGGGGAATTGATGTTTAAAAGGGGTGGCGCTCACACTGGCGTATTGTGTGGTGCAATACTAGAGGCAATGGGGGTAAGGGATGAGAGTGCGACATGGGTGCGTTCCGCTCGGAATGCAGTGGGTATGCGGGGTGCCAAAAAGAATAGTCTGGGGAGGAAGGGACGGGTTGGAATATCGGATTGGTTCTGGGTGGTGAAGAAGAGTTGTCGTAAAATGCCACAACATCCAGACATGTGCAGCTACAGAGTCTGCGGCAACATATTGTTATTTCGGAGGATGGGCTGTACTTCTTTGAACACAACGTCCGTGTTAGATCACTGAATGTAGTCCATACACACACACACACACACACACGCACGGTGTAGCACCCGGACTGTTTGCCGTCGACATGACCGTTTTCTTGGTTAGTACTGTAGTGTTTCCTTCCTTCCCATCACTTGTTTACAATCTGTACACTTTCTTTGTTAACCACACCCAGCTAGTTCTGATGTACATGAACACCCCCTTCTCCTGCCAGATTACATCGCTCTCTGATCAGATAAAACGCGGGGGAAGGATATTTGTCTATCCATCTTGAAATGGACAATCGCATTTCATATCCGAGCATGGTTTGAGCGAAACAGCAGAACAGAAGAAAGTACTTCTGAGTCAGGCCCCTGTTGGTTTCCTTTACAACTCCGTGTCGAACGACATCTAGCTAGTCTGCTTCATTGTAAAATCTACTCTTGAGCGAATTGGCTTATTCGTTTGTCCGTATTCAGTCCAAACTCCTGCAGAATACCAAAGCTCCTTTGTAACCGGGTTCTAAAATGACGGTTCTATAGGTATCGGCGACGATACTAACATAGCCTTTCTAAGAACATGTTGAAACCGCTGCGAAGAAAGAGTGTATGCAGTTTTACCCGGCAGTAGTATACCATCAAGGTTTTAAGCGTGCATCGCGCTCCGTCCAAAGCAGAGCACAGAGAAAGATACTGACCTGTCCCTTGCCCTGAAAGCAAGGAGAGATGCGAAGGATGAGTTCACATTGCAGAAGTTTGCGTTTCTTGTCCCGTTTTCTGCATAGCACTTTTCTCTAAGTCGGTGTGGTGACCATGGTGCTGTCTAACCGGGATTGCAAATTTGGCATACTGCATTCTGTAATCCTGATATTTGAGTGACATTCGACGTAACCTTGAGCATGTTCAAGTATTTGCAACGTGACCAAGGCCAACTGCAGTTCTTTTGCCAACCAAAGTAAGATGTTTAGGAGCTCAGAATCTTAGCATTTATCTAGTTGTAGCTCGTTGAGCTCCCGGAGAAGATGCGTTGCTGTAAGTTTTCGAGCTATAGTTGAGTTAACCGTGTCAGAAAATCGCGTTTAACTTTCTGGGGTTCGGTCTAGCTTGACTCGCCTCGCGAAGCACGGACAAGATGACCTCAGAGGTTCGGCACCATGCTTATGAAAGGCAAAGGACTAGGGGCTATCCTCGATCTCATTACTCTGAGCTCTGTGGATGGTGCCTACAACGACCTGTACAGGAACCTCAAGGCGGTAGGAATGATTCCCGTAAATATGATCATGTGATGTATCATCATCAATCTCGACACTTCTTGTCGCAAAAGAAACGTCGTCCGGAGCTCTAACTTCATTTGAGATCCATGAACAATGGAAGTGATCCTGAAGGGACATGTCGTGTGTTTAATAGTCACATGCACTCGAGCAGAAGCTGGGTTAGTAGACAAACTCTTCCGCATTTATGTACTTGTCGTCAGGATGCTACTAGATTTGCGGGAAGGAAGTGCAACTAATCCCACAAAAGTCAAGAAAATTACAGGAAGAAAGGAAGTAGTCAGGTTTAAGCGATTGTTGTTGATATGGTAGAGTTAGCTCGGGAAAGAAAGCCGATTGTGATCCACTGTACCCCTGTCGCAGTCATGTTGTTATCCAACTCCTACACTTGAAGGATTAATTATACGCACAGAATCTATTGATGTGTTACACCTATCCTGAAGACGTGCTGAGCACGGAACTGGGATCAAGTAAGGAACGCGTCACAGTTCAAACCCTGCAGTGATCTTAATCTGCGTATGGGCTTTTTTTTTGACTGGAGTCATATGGAAATCGTTCTAGTCAGGACGGAACTTTGAACAGTTCATGAACTCGAAAAAATTGTAATGAGGTCCAGCCGTATTTTAATAATACTTGTGATGGCACACCTCAAGAATGTCGCAGATCAAAACTGCCTTCCGACCTGATTCTATGTAACGGCGTTCGACCAATACCTTCTTCAATTACTTTAGATTACTATATTATTTCGAGCTGCAAATAATACACTCCATGCAGCACCTATGTGGTGACCGAGGTGTATCTCGAGAAGTTTTTTAGGAGCTCAAGAAGCGATCATGGGTTTCATTCAACATTCTGAAAACGTAAACAAGATGAATAATATTGCAAAGATACCCTTTCATCTCACGCATTTTCCCACTTGACAAGAATTGGCATATCAGCTGTAAATCGTATACCAGTATGGCAGGAATATACCACTGCGATAAATCCTCTACAAGCGTGATCTGTAGCTACTGCCAAATTGAGGATTGTCCGTGCAATTCATATATGCCCGAGTACTCGTTGATTCAGGGGGATTTGTAAAGTTCTAGTGTCTACTGGGCATTTGGCGTCACATGAGGTCAAATTCTGCCAAGATATTAAGAGGTCAAGGAGGCATCTACTGTTACTGTTCGTGGTATCCACTTGAAGCTCTTGGAGCTCTCTATCCGGACGAGGGTGAAGCTATAGAAAATCTCGAAGGATTTTTTGGGCAGTCGGAGTTTTAGGGCAACGGAGTTTGCAACCATGCATCTTGATACCATAAACCAGGGTGAAGAAAATTACACGTCATACAGCTAGCATATTCATCATTCGTATCGTATATTTGATATACTTTCTCGATGGTCAGTTGGCCTCATTTAAGGGAAAATGTAATGTCCACTAGGCACTAGGTGGTTGAAAGTGCACTGAATCACCTACATTAATAAAGTGCGGTGTATGTTGTATATGTTGTAAACTGTAGTCCTGCTCTCGAGTGATTTTCGAACTGCGAACATTGTCAGATAAACTGGCGAACTAACGAGGTTGTTGCGGATTTAAGGACTTACTCGTTTCTCTGTACTTCTGCAAACCAGATGACTAATGACTACCACATAGAGTTGATACGCCGATTGGGTACTCCTCAACCGACCTGCAACAACACAACAAAGTGCTTCTCCGGCTTTTGGACTGCAGCTCCTTTCGTCTTTTCGTTACAGACAGACAGACTCTCCATGTAGTTTTACGTAGCTCATTTCCATGAGAGAAGGTCGCAATTGCTGAGCATCATCGCTGCTGGACTCATGAACAGACACATGTTCCACACCGACTTTGCTGAAATCTCATACCTATTCCAACAAAATTGAAAACCATGAGAACGATCACCTTCAAATTATATATGACAGCACTAATCGAATTCAACTGACATCAAGATTAGATGGTACCACTTCGGTCTCTACGTTTTCTTTAAGCAGGTGCAGGGATTGAGCAAACATATGCTGCACACGAGAGAGCATAAACAGACACGGGCATAACAGTTCGTGTTGCAATTGTACAGTTTGGAAGCTTCATTCGGATCAGCCGTCAGTTCGAGAGGTGTAACTGCAGCATGGAACTACGGGCAAATTTTGGATACCGAGGAGTTCTCAGTTGTACCCCCTCAGCAGCATACCAGTCGTTAAACACCTGGTGCAGTGACGCCAAATAAAAAAGACTGCAGTATGAAATGGACCTTTCTATGGGTTCGGTAAAACTTTATCCCTAAACGTGGCCTGGCAGAGGACCAGGCTTTATTTGGTAACATGTTATCAATGTTCTGGTTTGTAGACTGAGCATAATTGCGATATCAACGTTCGGACACCGCTGACGAATTGTATTAGGCAATCTGACTGGAAGAGGACAGTAAAAACGTTACTGTTTAATCTGTACCAGGCCAGTGTTGGTACAGAAGTTAGAAACAAGGAAACAGCATAACTTTTTTGCTCATCACATCGAAGCGACAACAATCTGCTGTTTTGCGGGCCCAAAGATAACGCGAAGTGAGGATCGAACTCGAGATCTTCGGGACATCTATTTGCATGCGGTACCAATTGTCGCAGTGACCAAGGCCTCTCCAGATGCGCATCCGGTTCTTCCTACAGCTGCTTTATGGTCATCACGTAATAGTTATCGAGTGTACCTCGGACTTCAGTGAGGAGTTCTAGCTAGGATTTGGCTGCCAAACAGTCGACTGCCTGCCACAAAGCAGCCAGCGGTGTAAAATCTGACTGTCCGTAGAGAAAGTTTCGAGAAACAATTACAAGTTTACACTATTAAATCAGCCCTTAGGAACAAGGTGCCGATTGGCTGTGATCGAGACCGTTGCAAATTTGTACAAGAATGCGGAAACTTTTTATATGCTGTTGTTCGCAGAAGAAGCATACTAATTCTCTGCAGACGAGAGGGTTGGTTATCTGGCTAGAACCAGCTAAATGTGCCTTTCCATGGATCAGTGTAAATATTGTGCTTTGGTTGGTGAGCAGATTAACACGGATGAAGGTTACAGACGCTTCCTTGCTCACGCTGAAACCTAGCATGACTGGTGTTTTCGATTTAATAGTCTTTTCACGTTCAACTTCGAAGGTGAGGTTGGTCCAGAATCTTCATACTATACCTTCATAGAAAACTAAACTAATTCATAAGCCGGCGCCAAGAAAAAGGCTCTACTGGAAAAGTGTACTGTATAACTTCTGAATGTCCCGAAACTATCGGTGCGCTGTGTACTGCCAGTGCAAATACGTAGAGGCGCTCATTCTTCACAGCTGAATGGAATGGAATGTCTGAACCATTCGTTCAAACTGAACCATCGGGTAAACTTAATGTTCAAGAGTATTAAAGGCTCCTTCGAACAGTGTATTGCTGCCTGGGAACACGTGGGACTGATTTGTTGTCAAGTAGGAATTTGTTCGAGTGGACTTTCGTGTTTGACACAGTGTTTTGAAGTGCGGAATTCATGATCTTTCATCGGGGTGTCCAAGCTTCAGTCTCTTCCACTATTGGGCAAGAAGTCCGATCGAGTACACTTCACGAGAGACTGCGCAGCGAGAGTCGTGTGAAGGTGTGAGCGGTGATACTTGAGAATGGGAGGATAGGCTGAAGGGTCTGGTTTTCTCTCCTTGAATAGTCTACATGACTGCTTGACCCCAGAGAACAGGCCCTCAGCAGCGGCAAACTGTCAGTATCTGGAGTGCATCCATTCGTGAAAAATTGAAAGGTTCAACCTATCCGAATGCCTATGCTTGTGTCCTTTCAGTGCACACCCTCTGATGTACCCATTGGACACAACGTGCTGCAGTGAGTACAAGTTCGAAGCCGGGACGAGACTAGCCTAGTGAGCGAAGAATTTGTAAGATTACATGATGTTGAGGTGAAGAAAATGCCTCCTGTGGACAGAGCGAGTTTGGAATGGCGGGAAAGGATTGCTGCAGCCTGTAGGTTTAACATTATATTAATTTTTGACGGTATTTGTTTTTCCGCGGAAAATTCAAGTTTGTATAGGGAATGTGAAATATCACTGAGGCACTGTCTGGATTTACAACAAATTATGGGTATCGGCAGTTACTATGAGTACAGAGGGCGAATGTCATGATATTTGTTTCGGCCAATTGGGAACACACTTACGTGGTCCGCTGCAGAGACAAGGCATGATTGGCTTGCAGGGTTTGACTCTGACTATGAAAAACGTTACAAAAGTAAGCGTTGATTAAAAATCCTACTCTACCCAACCGCAATGCCTGGCCCTCTCTCCGATTTCCTGAGCAGTCACTTACTCTGCACTCCACAGGCGGGTGCAGCCATGACCACCTTTGTGGCAAACAGTACAAGCCCCTCAAACGGAAACTCTGTCTGATAACAAAATGCTTTATACCCACCCTTTTCCCCACCTCTCTGACACGAACGGCTGTACAAGTGGCCCGGATGGCCCGCGAATATACACGACGATCAGGGATTGCATTGCCGCATCCCCAGGCACCAAAGTACTAAATCGAAGTATGTTTTCAACGCAGCTCAGGTAAAGACTCAACTGACAGTGTAATCGCGGATATTCACACGCCCTGAGCCGTGCTGATTGAAGCGTGACCATGGAACCTCTCGTTTCATAGCACAGTTTGTGCTGGAATGGAAGAGGACATGTACGCTATTGACAAGAGCTGTCCCATGAACAGGCAAACGAGGTGAGAATGGTATGCATGATGCAAGCGACGAGACGAGTGCCAGATACTTCAATCGTTTGGGCAGGATGCGCACAGGAGCGAAAAGGGTGTATCGTTCTGGACATGCGACGAAGAGAGTGAAGGGAGTTGTCATCCTGAACAGTCTTTGACCTACTTCTCGTCAAGTTGTACAGTGCAGGCGATGGAACCCAGAGAAGAAGAAAAAAGGCCTGGGGGGTCTGGAAATTCTTCAACATAAGCGCGGTGTACCAGGCCTACGAGTTTGTCTGGGCAGCAACTTCAGCAGCGACGAAATCGCTGCGCTGGTGATCCTCATGAACCACATAGGCGTCAAGAGGAATTCGCCATACACACAAAACGGCTATTTTTGTAATGTTTATAAGCGGAGCTGGTAGGGAGGCGCGGCGGGTGGAGTGTTCCTCTCCGTCTTCTGTCGAGGTCACCGTGACTGTGGACGTGGCGACACAACCCATATCAAAGAAGCTCCAAAAAAATGAGTGGTTCTTGTGAACATTATAGTATTTGTACAGTAGGCTTCCAACGAAAAATAAAGAAATGCGTACAGTGTGTGTGATGGGAGAGCTTTTGGAGGGAAGAGGGTATTCAAATATACTGTTTTTGAGAACTCGAGACAAATAAACACATCAGGACGCGAGTTGAGCAGAGACCATTACGTACGTAAACTATTGACCTAATGGTGGGGAAGAGTTCCAGATTGCGCGTGACTCGTTGAAACCTGAGAAAAGCAAGGGGATCTCCGCATTGTATGTCTGAGAACACTTTTTGAGTGACACGGGCCATGGAGACGTGCTCCAGGGCGTGGGCGGAACACTACAAGTGAATCTCTATTGGCTGGACAACTGCCTGATCAGGGATCGCCTGCAATTTGAGGTATATGGTGAAGTCTCCACCGCCGGACGACTCCCCCGTGCCAAAGTTGGAATTTGAGGCGCCGAAGAAGACCGCTGCATAATGTCTGTTTTTTGTTCCCTTTTGAGTCGGGATCGCATATCCTCTTACGTCCCCGTCCGACCGCAGCGTCCATCTATTGTGGCCCCACCCCCCCCCCGCCCCGCCAGCCCAGGCCACGGGCCTTGAATTTTCCAACAAATCACTCCTCTCCGCTCTCCATCCCACCCCACCTTCCTCACGACCACCTTCGCGTATAATATGCGCCGTGAAATCAGTGTAGTCGAAAAAAGTTGTGATCCCCACACTGTTTTCCTCACGTCTCGCACTCCCCCGTTACTTGCACTTACCCAACCCAAGGCCCTACCGCCGGCCGACTCCCTGTTCGGGGAACCTGTTTCTTTCTGCCCGATTCCGCCCTCTGAGTGGCACTTCCCCTTGGCACGCCCCGCGGGCGCCGGCGGATACGGCTTTCCGCCCCCCTGCAAACACCACATCAACACGATCCCTGACCCTCCCTCTCAACATTACGAACTCGCCTTCAAATTTTCTAGTTGTACGCCAACCTGCTGCCTGCATGCACAATTCACCCTCGCTTCGCCGTCGCTCGAAACGTTCACCGTGTCCCCCCACCTCAATTGCCATCGATTTTTTGTGAGCTTACCCTGCTGCTCCACATTCATTCCCATCTCTCGTTTATATCTTCAAGCCCAACCACGGTTGCTCTCTCTACTGCAGTAATTCTGAACGCATCACTCATCCTCCCCCACCTGCAGCGCTTTCCTGCTGTGTTTGTACGCGAACTTATTCGCTGTGCTGTTTTTCGCTAAAAATACCATTCCCTGCCTCAGCTTTTCCGTCGGAGAAGCTGTTCTCTTTCAGCATTCTCCAAACACCAACAACAACAATTGCTGCAGTCGCATACCGTATATAAAGCCTCTACTATCCCTCTCCGAATTTTAACCAACTTCCGCAAGCCCTCCATCGCCACAGCGTCCTCTACAGCAGTGAAAGCATCCTGTCTCTCGCGCTTGGACCCTTTGTTCGTTGTTGCCCTCTCACTGGACACTTCAACCTCCCAGCCATCTGCACTGCCTGCCTGATCTCCTCCTGTGCATCCGCATCCCACCATCGTCGACCCCTGATCCCCCCTTGCTCGTCTACCTCAGCTATGGCCGGAAACTCGAGCTCCGCTGGCAAGTCCAACAAGCAAGACGAGCGTCGCGCGCGCAACCTAGCCTCCGCTAATGCCTCTAGACAACGCCGGCGTGAGGAAATTTCCGCTCTCACCGAGGAGAAGGCGCGCCTCACAGAGGCCAACGAGATGATGCGGGCCCGCTTAAGCATTCAACCGAGTGGCTCACTGCCGTCGGCGCGCTCTGTGGCCTCTGGATCAGGAGATGTCGACAGTGTTGGCCCGGGAATGCAGGCGGTGCTGAGGAGAAAGGATATAGATGGAAAAGCAGTAGTGGATATGTTTGATCGAGCGATTTCGGGTGGGAAGGGGAAGGGGGCTCCGCTAGACGCGGATGCAGGGAAGAAGTACGGGGCGGCCGCAAGGAAGGCCCCCAAAGATGTGAAGAGGCCGTTGAAATATGTGGAGCCGGGGAGTGGGAGTAAGAAAAGTGCTGCGAGTGGATCCAAGACGCAGGCCAAGTCCAAAGGTTCGTCGAGCAAGAAGCGTTAACGATAGGTGACAACTGAAGAGAGCTCCTCGAGGATGGGAGAGTGGTGCCTAAGAATGTGTTGGCGTTACCTTTCGCTTGACGGTGAAGCTCTTTGGCGACCTACGAACTGGACAACGAATCAATTGCTATCTTCTAACTTGCGACAAATACTGGTTATGCTTTCACGGCATTGGTCTTTGACGCAGCATTTTCGACTTCTAACTTCGCACTTGACGGTATACTGGTGCCGAGATCATTAGATATGGATCGATATTCATGGAGCGTAGCGCATGGTGCACTCTCATCTGCCAGCATTCTATGCGAATCTATTAGACCTGGCTCTGTCTTGTCGCATGAGAATAAACTCCGTGTTTCAAGGTAACTTCACGAGTTGACCCTCATGACCGAAATCTTTTGCATAACAAAACAAGTGCTGTACCGTACTTTGCTGCCTCTACACTGCTGTTTGAATGTCGAAAATAGCATTCGATACTTGACGATATCGCTACTTACAAATCGGGCATCGAAGATAAAAGTAACAGCAGCCGATTTGTACGACTGGTTGTCAGTGTGTCAATTGTCAAAAGGTCTGTTCGATACGCAGGTAGGCAAAGGCGCAATCCAATCGGGGAAGTAAACGAAATAATGCCTATCGAACACCATCTGAGTGTATCCACTCCACGACTTGAAATCGCACTGTACGCGACATCGTGGAGTTATTTGCGATCGACGCAGATCATACAGAGGAGATATTGCCGAACTACAGTACTACAGCCTGCAGTTTCCATGAAAACAAAAAACAAAAAAACAGATGATCATGGGCCCTATCGTCATTATATTGACACAAAAAAGTACTGTATCAGAACAAGGCCCACGGCGCCAGCATTTAGGATCGAGATCTGCAGCGGGATTGCGTAGTTCCGCGCCTGTAGAAGAGGGATCAACCAGCGGTAGAGAAAAGGATCTGCGGTCGGCCGTTGACGCGCAAGGTTCGGACTGAAATGCAGGCATTGCGCAGGCAGGTCTGCAACTGGGGCGGTACAGAATAGTGATCCGGTACAGCTTGCACTGGTTGGGAGCTAAAAAGCCCATGCCTGGACGGGTACACGTGCGTGTGAAGACGCACCAACACAGCAGGACAACATATATCGGCAGTCGAGACTCGGGTCGGCATCTGAATTCGTGAGTCTTTTGAAACGCCACCTATTCTACGTGAGACACCGATTACTACTGTCGTTTTACATTCTGTACATTTTTCTACTACTCTAATTGTTTCGTATCATACCACGATATAACACAACTATCTGCAGACGAGAAGTCGATGGTCTCATCAGTGCGAGTTACACGATGATGTGCACGGAAGAACCATCTGGGCCTTCTTGATGTCTTGTTCTATCTCTTTCGAGGCTATGTACGCTCGCACGACAAATCAATCTGTCTTCACAGGCAAGAGGAACACCTTAATCTGCCGGAGATTGCCTTGCAGTTGTTGTAGACGTGCCGCTTAACAACATCTTTCGCCTTAAGCATAAACTGTTGAGCTGCCAACACAGGTTACTGCTGACAGTCTTCATTCCCGCCAAATTCGTCGTGCCAGTTGGCGACGTGATATGTGAGTGACATCTGTTCTGATCTCTTGAACAAAGCTATCATTGTCGTTGTTATACAAATATGGCTGAAGCGGACTACCTATGGACATGATGGGTGACAATCTGACAAATTACTCACCCAATGGTCGATCTTACAGTGCCTGAAATGCACCACTGCCTTTTGAGATATGCCTCACACTCCTGAGACAAACTTAATTTGAAAGGAGTTTGGTTACGCCGGCCCTCTCGAGTGCAGCAGTCTCGTCTGGGGAAAACAGCTTCCTGCACGCGTTCCTGAACGCGTTTCAAAAGCCATTTTGTAAAAGTTACATTACTTGACTCAAGTGGTCAGCTCATGGCAAAAGGCAACACCAAACGTGGCTGTATTTACGACCATCTCGTATCCACAAAAATTAAAAGAAATGCCCGTTGTGGGTTGACCTTGGTCCCAGGTATTTCATTGCAAATACCACTGTACACGAAACCATTCTCTGCTCCTCTATCCGTTCAGTTAGGGACAATTGGAAGAGGAGAGAATACTCTTGTTGGCTTCGTTTGAGCGAAACAAAAAAAACGCTTTTTAACGAATAGCATAATACAATATGAATGAAAATATGTAGGGTGGTCGTAGTCCAAGCAGTTTCAATCTTTTCCTCGAGATATCACTCAATATCTTTTTTCTCTTAATTCTGGCTCCCCTTCTTTCAAGCCTTGATTCTGAATAACTCAAAACTCATTGACTGTATCGAGATTATCAGAACCGAACGTTTCCGTGAGTGTTTATCGAGACTGTTCGAACTACTGATACACAACACAGGATTGGTGTTCAAAATAACTCGCGTACCTCACGACCAACATGGACAGCCCTCCTCTTTTATCTGCCCCTGTCTACTGCAATTGTCGAATTAATGCCACGTTTCCGAAGAAGACATCTCCAGCAGTACATGATTGTTCTAAATATTGAGCAAACCCATGGCTGAAGAACAATTGTTCCGTCATGGGTTTGCGTAGTGGTACTCTACTGCATGTGGTACCCAGGGTATCCCTCTGTACATTCAAGGAGATATCTCTGCAATCTTGCAAGATTGTAATCATTACACAGAACATATACATATTCAGAATTTCTTGTTTTCTGGGGAATATTGTATTCTCTGACATCCAGGCATAGAGGGGTCGCTTTATAGCTTTAATTTGCTCTTCACAGTCCAGCAAGACACTTCAGAGCGTTGCTGTGACACTGCATCTTTCCAAATGCAAAATGAAAACGTAGCTACGCCAACTTTCCGCCTGCATCTGAGACAGAAGTTTGCTCCTCACCATACATTCTCTTCACAGATTTACTAACCAATTACCATTCTAAGACGCCAATTTTGAAAGAAAGTATTTTTGCGGGTTTACCGGGAAGCATAATTAGGAACAGAACTAATCGTATAGTCTTAAATGACTGTTTTACCTCTGGGCAGATGGCTAGCTGTTGTAGGTATTGCAAGAAATTCTTAATTTGCCCAGCTGTTCGAGGAAGCCGATCTCCGCTATCTAGAGAGTTCAATGACGAAGCTGGGTGAGAAGTAGTTCTATCAACCTTTGCTCCAGCACTTCTACCCACTCTTCTCGAGAGGCTGATTCTCAAAAAAGTTTTAAACATTGTCTCAGGTAGAGTAAGGGCAGGTCTCCGTGCAGAATATCACTATCTCGAGTCTAAAGTAAGAATTTCATTTCCAGTTATTTACCAGCTTCTTTGCCGAGCTTCCTATTCAGGCTATGGCCCTACTGGATTTCAAAGGCTTAAGCCTGATGGTCACCCAGATCATTACGGAAAAGACCTACATCTGCTTTCTAGAATTGAAATCATTATGTCCGTCCGGCTACACAGTCTCATCAGTCATTATTCGATTCATGAGTATTGATGCTGAAGCAAACTCGAATCTTTTGTTTTTGCCTGAAGGTCGAGTTTGGTACCAAACCTTGGCATGACTCCCCAATCGGTTTCCATTCGGGCTGGGTATCTGTCAGTACATATATTTGCGCCAAACGTTCATATTGTGTTTTTACTTGAACGCTGTAACGCCAAAGCCAAAAAAAAGTGTTTGTTGTCTCTCTAGAACGGATATTTTAGACATTGGATGTCATCTTCGTCTGGCCCAGTGCTAGAGATATAGCCCAAAATACGCACATAAGACCGAAGTCTCCTAGCTGATCGCTATGCTTGATCTTTGACATTATCAGTGGAATTCATAAACGGTACAGTAATTCTATACCCAGGTATCACAGAAAAAAAAGCAGAAGAACTGTTCAGAAGAGAGCTGAGCATCACTGAAAACCATCGCCTTTGTATTTTTTGAACGTCAGACATTAGATGAGTCGAAGGTTCTGACACATCTCACAATGTCATTCACAAATAGCTCTGCAACGGATGATAAAATTGAGACTACCCCGTCTCAACTCCAGCCTGTCACGATTGATACGTGACTTTTTTATTTTGGAGTTACGGTCTCATGTCAAATACTATCTTCTTTCCGCAACAGTGGTAATTCTAGACTGTGAAAACTCGATCACATCAGAAATTCCAAGCTTCCAGATAGGTATGAAGACAGTGATTCTCTCCTGTTTCAATGGCGGGATTCTAAGTCGTACAGAAAGTTTGAAGAATCGGGAAATCGCTGATATTAGTATCAGTGATGGAAAAGCAAAAGAAACGAAGTGGCAAGGTGGCCTTCGCTACTAGGTCATGCATGGCTCTTGAAATAAACTCGTAATTCGGAAGAAACAAAATGTAATGTCAATAGCACTTGACAGCCACAGAGATCTGCAAGTTTTCTACATTCGACATTTTTCACCTGCGGATCGAATGCGTCTTTATAAGTGGGGACGAAATATGCCCTCATGCAGATGTGCTTCGCTAAGCCTTGTAGTAAATGAACTATCAACTTTGAAAGCATGTTTTTCTGATGTCAAGACCCCCCTAGTACATTTTCTTTTACTTTGCGTGATAGAGTTTTCTTTTCTTTCCAGCTATACTCTGCCCAAAGCCCTAGTTTCTTGTCGAAATCGACTGCCAACTACCTTATCTTCGCTCCACCAAAGGTTTCGAAAAGGACGTGGGCTCAGTTGCAGACATTCTAGCATAAAAGGAGTTCTACTTCTCCTCAACTAACCTCTTAGAGAATCTGAAGCTGAAAACAATCTCCCTGTTGTCTGGTGAAAGGATGATCAGATAGATAGGTTTTTTTCATATGTAGTCTTCTCCACAACGTCGCAATCAAATAATGCGCGGCCAGTACGGTACAGTACGTGCAGAAGATTTAAAATATGTTACCTTCGACTCTCACGTCTATGCTTGTTTGCTCATTCTTCAGACGTTTGTACAATCATACTCACAGATTTAATTACTTCGTGCAATCGACCAAGAATTTTACTTGCCCCCGGCATATTTGAGCGAGAGGAGTTCTGGAGTGATTTGTATGTTTAGCTCTCTTGTGAGTAAGAAGTCCAAACAAAATTAGGCAAAGCCCATTTTCCATGATTGGCAAAATCTCCTGGTGCCTGTAAACAACATCAAGCATGTTTATAAGCTACATATCTCCGGTGGGAACCTGCCCTTGAAGACTATAATATGTATGAATGCACGGCGGTTGTACAGATGCAATTGTAATCGCCAAAAGAGACACCACCGCGGATCTCGTCGGACAATGATATCAGTGTTGAATCAGACTAGATTTAGATGCAATCATATTCCTTCTCACTCCTCTCCATGAAAAAAAAAACAGATTTATCGTAGAGGCCGTCTCGAGTAAGAACGGCTTCGCCGCTGTACAGGACAGGGAAGACGAATTTGGGAGGGAAATAGTAAGGTTACAATGAAGTATGAGCTGGTCGAAAGCATGTCTAGCTAGAACAATTGGCCTAATTGGTTGAATGGGAACTACCTTCAAAATCTTCGAGCTCCTCCATGTTCAGAGCTTTTCCAGTTTATCCCAGACTACCAGCGAGTAATAATGCCATCCAAACTGAATGTATGAGCCTTGCAGATATGTCGAGAGTTTTTTACACCTTCACCCCCTTTCTTTTTCCTTCCTTGCGAGAGATAGATGTGAAGAATACAGTTCCATTTCATGCAAATGGGTTGGTAACGTACCGTACATATGGAAGCACGAGCGATTTTCATGAAAGAACGAAATGACTCCGGATCACTCACTACAGCCCCTCACTACGATGATAAAGCCGCCGTCAGAATATATTTGCGGAAAATTTCTTTGCCCAAAGCAACTGCGAAACTTAGTAGTTGTGGTTGCAATATCTGTTTCTGGACCCTACCATTGTTGTAGCGAGCGTGAAAGTAACGCGATTCTTTGAGAGAGACCCTAATCACTCGTAGAATCAATACACTTCTGAGTTTCAGTTCCTGGGTTGGGCCGAACCCTACGCACCCGCTCGAAACGACACGTATGGCCTTTGGCGACAGAAAAAAAAAGTGCAGGTATGTACTAGTATCGCATTACTTCATCAGAAGGGAAGAAGTGGCCCATGTAGCTCACTATCAGTCAGAAAAAAAAGCTCCATTCATATAGTTTATACTGTTCGCGGACCACATCATTGAGATGGCATTGAGCTTAGCAAACAGACGCGCAGCTTGGTAGGAAACAAACAGCAAGTTTGAGCCAAGTACACCCTTCTCTTCAGCAAAGAACCGGGAGTGGTTCTAGAATCATAGGGTGAGTGTGCACGAGCATAGTTCACGTATACAACATACTCGTCCTGCATCTTTGAGCAAATAAACCGTGTGCCCTGAGTGAACGGTGTCCTCCAGTGGACTTTCTTCACACTGACAGGTCTGGAGCTCAGATATTTGATTTGCCGGACTTCTGAGAAGTGCAGGATCTGTGAAGCCTACACAGATGCTGTAGCTAAGTCGAGGATATGGCAGAATGTCATAATCCTGTACAGTATAACGTAAGAAAAAAATGTATCAAGTCCTTGCACTATGCCGTACATAACGACAGGACTTTCTCAAGTCATTAACAAAAGCAAGTTCTGTACTTATTCAGCGATATCTATCTGGCTGTGGAAAGCCGTTTCGACTTCGATATACCGCGCAGCCTCAATTTTCCTTCGCGGATCAATTCATGTTTGTCATGACCTGAGCGTGTCCACAAGGTGAGAAATTTGCGATTTCTTGTACAACTGCGTAGCATGGAACCAGACACAAACATAACTGAAGGAGCTCACTCTCACAGCGCAGCAATTGATAGCTGAGTGCTGCTTCACCAGCTCAGTGATATTTCTGAAGCTTCTGACAGTGCCAGAACTCAATCTTTTCCTAGCTATTAGCAGTGATTGTACTTTTCCGGGTTCAGATGCGCAGTACTGGAGAAGGAACGTTGGAGTGGCTTTAAACTAGAGAGGTTGAGCTGTAGAAACGATACTTGGTCGGGCAAAGTGCGATATAAGGCGTTGGCAACACATTTTACGATGATACTAAGAATACTGCATCTTATAATTGGTGCTGACTTCGCACAGCTGGAATGTAAAGCGAGGTGTTCTACCAATCTATAGTACAGTATTTACTGTCAGAATTTCATTAGCTCGGGATCTCTTACAAAAGACGAATGTCATGCGGGATTTGACCACCTCACATCGTATATAAGTAAACGATATGCCTCGCTCGTTCTTTGAAAACCAATTGTTTACTGTAAACACGAAAACATTTTGTGGTGAATACATATCAAAGACGAATGCATTTTGTACCAAAGCTTGTGAGCTGCGGTACAGAGCGGCGAAGAGCCAAGGTTTTACCAAGACAAAGCAAAAAATAGTTTGGCGCTTCAAGTCGACCCAGAAGTTCTGGAAGATGGCGCGGAATCGGTGGGGTTCAAACAGTATCAGGATTCGAGTTAGGCAACAAGAGAGAACTTGTTTCGATGAAAATAAAAACTATGAAAATCGGTATGGTGAAAGTATGGCAGGGAATTCGAGCAGGCTTTTCAAAGGTTACACCGGAGGTTTTCCCAACCTCACACTTGTCTTCTTTTCTTACAATCGGCTCTACATCGGTTTTGCATCGGGGTGGCCGACTGTACTTGACAAAATGAATCGCTAACGGAACAAGAGTACAGGGTCCTCAATAAATTTCGTATTTCAACTCTAAAGGAGAATATCTTTTTAAAGGCCAGATGGCAAGAGTATTTGATCGATCTGATGGGCATTTGCAGAATGTTGACTGTTTGACCCGCAGCATAATGCAGTACATACTGTACATAGTAAATATATTTCCCGAATGTGATCTCAACATGACAAAGATTCGGAATCTTTTCGGGAGTACAGATGGGAGTTCAATCGCAAATCTACAGTACAATTTGACTGATTTCCTACTGTATGGTACACGTCGCATCCTACAGATACCTCGCACAACTGACCTCCTTGGTTCGGTGACCGACGCTTTCATTCTGCACCGATGAAGCAAGAGACGACTTAAGTTTGCGAAGCAGCGTGTTGCATAAGCAGATGATTTCAGTCGCGCGGATTCGCATCGCCTGCAAGTACTGCGGAGCCTTGCGAGATATCTCTGCACAATTGTGAAACGTTGTAGGCCTGCGTTACTACCTGGGCTTGTTGCCCTTCTCTGTTGAATCACGATGCGAGTTGCGATTGTTGGTGCAAATTTGCTGGGCTCAGCTTGCGCATTTTACATTCGTCGCGCATTGAATGCAAACCGCGTGGAGTCCAGCGCGAATGCAGGAGAGAGTTGTCCGAAAATTAGTGAAGAGTCCAAGTTGAACCAGAAGGGGAACAACACTGCAGGTCGTGAGGACGATGAAATCTTTGTATTTGAGCGAATGAGTCGTGGGGGTGGGAATAAATTTTTGACTCTTAAAGTGGATGATGTGGAGGCTGTTGCGGGAACTGCTTCAGAGGCAGATGTAGCGAAGTCCCCTGCGCTTTGTACCCTTCTCAAAGATTCTGGTCTGGCTATGCCAGAAAGGACCCTTTCACGCGAATGGGTGGTGTACGATTGGGCGGCAGACGAGTACAAGATAGGACAGATGCGCTCTCGGTCCATTGCAAAACTCAGGGAGATGTGGCTGGTGTGCATGGTGCTCCAGCTTTGTTTAATTGCTTCAGCTGTGTTCTTCGCCCTACGCTTGCGCAAGTGTGGTTTCGATTTGTTCATTATGCTGAATAATGGTGGTGACTATGTACCAAGAGTGCAGTATATCGTTTGGTTTTCTCTTTTATTGCTGCTTGGATTGGGTCTTCTCCCAGTACGTCTTGTGCTCCGCGCGTACGGGGCGTTGTACTTCTACGCAGTCGCTCAGATAACTGCTGGCATGACTTATGGCGGGCATTCAGTTGCAACGCTTCGTAACCTCATGTCTCAGATTCAGGATCACTTGCAAATTGTGGTGGACCAAGATTCTGCGTCCAGCTGCATCACGTTAGGGCATTTACTTTCAGCCTGTGGTCTGGGAAAATACGCGCGGGCTTCTATACTGGAGACTGTGGAAAAAGTACAATTACAGCAATCAGTACTTGACGATTGTGTCACTCCAAATCTTGTTCACACATACTCAAATTCAAAAGTCGCAGCCGAGCAAACCACTAATTCTCTGGCTGCTCTGCTGAATATGTTGAACACTTGCCGCCTTCCAGCGTCGTTCCGGCGAAGTGCAAGATACTTTGGGACGGAAGAAACTAAGAACATATGTCCGCAGCTGCTTGAGGTGGCAAAGGCTGAGGTGAGGTATGGAACTGAAATCCGAAGCGTCAAGGATATTGGTATGAACAGATACGAGATATTCGGTTCGTCGAAAGATGGCGATGAGGTCTCACTCGGCACATTTGATGCTGTCGTTCTCGCAGCCGCTGTTGATCCAGATAATTTTGTTGCGGATGCTGCGGAATCCCCGCTGGATGAATTGCTGTCGCTGAGACCGGAGATCAATGGACAACACGGGGTACAGAAATTGACCATGAATACTGCCAGGTTTATCTCTCTCATTAAAGGAGAAATTAATCCGGAATTCTTTACAAGATCATGCGCATCTTCCGTCGGAGATCAGGTATTTGTACAGAACTCAGTCAACTGCTCTCAAATTGTCCGAGTGGCAGATCGCACATATCGCGTATCCTCACATGAAAAGCCCGAAGAGGGATCCGCTCTGTTCACTACTGTCTTTAATGATGTTTCTAGATTCGTCACTTGGGAAATTCCGGGTCGACGGTACTACCCTTCACCTTTGCGAGACCTTCACGGAAATGAATCTCCAGCGTTTATTATCGGCACGCGTTTCCTCTACGCAGCGTGTGTTGATCGCATCGCCAATGATTCCAACCTTGATTGCTTGTCAGCTCGAAATTGTGCATCATTTTTCAGAAACGGTGTCGCGACTTGGAAATGAATGCCTGAGATATCCGACGATGTGCATGTAGTCGGCGAGTTTTTCTTCACCGCTAAAGTTGAGCAAGGCGGAATGCAAGTATCCCTAGACTTCTGTTCTGAAAACGTTGACGCCATAACATTGACGCTATGATGTGGCACTATCGTCCCAACTATGAACTAAATCCAGCATAATGGCAATTTGAGTTCGTGACCGGTGTCCATAATTGGTAAGGTCTCTGACATTGGCCCTTCCTTACAGAAGAGCTGGAAACAATACTCTCGCTGTGAATTGCTGCTTTGTCCGCAAATTATTCGTCAGACAGATATGCTTTTTACCTCATATGAGCTGTCGTCATGTTCACTTATACCTGCGTTGATATCGGCTAATAGTTGTGCTCGCCGGGAAACAATATCCAACAATCTTGTTTTCGGATCGATGCATTCGAAAGATTCTTAGGAGCATGTCTTTGTACTCAGTGGAAATTACTGCGCCTCGAAAGGAGTAATAAGCAGCTCCGCTCTTGCTCCAAAAAGTACTAGATTCTCCATTAGGTTTCTCAGCAATCCCATGCAGATCAACACGTGCTGATAGTGTACCTGCACCATTTGTATAAAGAATATTGGTAAACGCCCGCAGGTTGATAGAATGAGCACCGAAAAGAACTTTCCTCAAATCTATAACAATTTTGCTTCCGGCATTCAATTCGGTCGAACATCCTGCGGATGCGGGTGATCAATTTTGTCCTGGTGCTGACAAAAAGTATGGCTACGACGATGCGGCTCTGCAATTCTACTTCATTTCTGCCAGCTGCTTTAAAACATCCAGTGCAGGATAGACTACCCAACAATCGCAGATTTCCCAAGTTTCCTCCTTGTCTGAGCGCCCGGGTGGCCATAAAATTCTGCCTGTTACGGAAAAGTATTGTTCTGGGCATCGCGGAAATCCACATAGTTTCGAAACAAGCACCTCACACAATTTGCAGTATATTGCGCCCCTTTGGCCTTTGAAAGTTTCCGAGTTCTGTTCCTTGTTTTTATCTCGGAAGGTAGTTTTGCCCTCATCGAAGAAACTTTTTTCTAACGGCATTCATCCCAGGATTGCGACAATGATATCATCTGATACAGGCTCAAGGCATAATGCAGGGCATCCAAAGGATCTGCCAGATGAATATACCGGATACCAGCCGTTCTGCGCCCAGGACCTGCCTTTTGACGAAGATGTATGGAGAGGAGGTACAGACGTCGAAAGCCCAAAGGACGTCATCCTAGGTGACCAAGGGAAATCCTCGAAAAGCCTTTTGCTTTCGATGCTATGTTTTGGGCTTTGTTTCATTGCATTGCTCGCCTGGCAAATCCTTATTGCAAGGTGCAAAGTAAATAATCTCTGCGAGATACTGGATAACAGTTCAACTATTCAAGGAGGTTATCCTTACCAACCGATGAGCTTCAGAATTCCCACCGCTTTAGTATGGGTTGGTCTACTTTCCGGGGTGGTCGGTCTCATTTGTGCCTTTGCTGGGTCATTTGCAATCCTACGTATGCCCGTTGGGACTGCGAAAATGAGCGAAATTGCAACTTCCGTGCGTCACACATTGTCCTCTTTGTTAGTATTGCAGTATGTGACCCTTTTTTTCCCAGCAATCGCAATTTTCATTCTCCTTGGCATAGGAATCAATTGGAGAATGGCTGGCAGCTGGTTCATTGGAGCAACTGCCTGCACTCTCGTGGCTCACACTGCTTCCGCCGTTTCAACCCGTGCTGAAATGAGAGTTACTGCAGCCACAAGAACCGGAGTCCATCATGCTGAAAAAATATCCTTTCAGGCTGGAGCTGTAGTCTGTGTTGCAACTTTTTCGACCGCCATTCTCTTGGTTGCAGGTATATACTTGATGTTTGCGGATATCAGAGCACTGGCAGGATTTGCAGCAGGCTCCTCGAGTATAGCCTTGTTTTTGGGAATGTCTGGTGATGTATTTTCATCGTTATCGGGTGAGCGTCGAAATGCTGTTCATGATTTTGGCAATACCACAAACACCGGGAAGGATATGCTATACCCCAACGCTGAGACAAGCAGAATCATTGGGGCTCAGTTGAGCATAATTGCGACTTTGGGGACGAATTTGTTCTCATCCCTTGTCTGTTCAGTTATTGCGACTGCGATGCTTGGATCAACCTTACCCTTTTTCTTCTTCAATTCATTTGCCATGTGTGTTTACAACCACCTCAACATTGATCAGACATGTGGACCATTCGGTTACCCTAAAAAGCTATCCTACGCAACTTATATATGCAGAAACACAAATTTGTACTTGAAGTACCCCCCTCTTTCAACCTGGGCTTCGAACTCAGCGTTCGTGGCCGCCCCGTTTGTTCTTGCTTCCATTGGAGCACTGACAGCAACTGTGAGCACAATATGCAGTAGAACCTCCATGAGATTCTGGAAGACAAGAGAACCTGAAGAGACTAGCAGCAGTGATTCCATTACTACTATGAATCGTTTTTTACGAGTTAGCAGATTGTTGAGCTATGCTCTGATTGTAGCTGGGTCAGCCGGCCTTTGCTTCGGATTATTTGGGGGCAGCTCGGCGTTTCAGAGCGGAAGGGGAATGGGAAATAATGATAACTTGCTCACAATGGAATTGGATGACACCTCTGAGCAGTGTATTACAAGGTATTTCGACGCAGAGATCGACGGAGGATTGACTCCTCTTCCTGTCCCACAAGGCGGAATCGAAAACTTTCGGCGATATCGCCCACTTGACGCTATGGGTTTAAACTTTGGGAATGCAGATTCTACCGCCTGGCGTCTATTCATATGTGTCATCGTGGGAGTTTCGCTCGCTGCCATGATCTCCGAGGTAATCTATCCTTTGGAATGTAAGGGGGAAGCCAATCGACGTCATACATTCTCCAGTGGAATTGAGTGTACAACCGCAACCGATGCTACGCACATACTGGGCAGTGCACTGCTCTCTACAGTAACATTGACATTTGTGTACATAGTGGCAGTAGTATCGTCTTTCAAATTGTATGGACCATATGGAGTGGGTTTTGCTGCCCTTGGATTTCTCTGTTGTGCAGGGTTTAGCTGCGCTTCTTCCGTCAGTGGAGTGCTTTCATGTACTTCTGGAGATGTAAACACGCTCTCTACGACCAGGCAGGGAACAAGAAACAATACTTGCCTGAAACAGGTCGGACGGACGAATCGGGGCTGTGACGGATTATTTGTCTCCACCGGTTCAGCTTTATGTTCCACTGCGGTCTTATTGGCATCTGTGCAACATTCGGGACTAATTCCATCTCCAGGGGAGTTGATAGGATCTCCGGAGCAAATTCCGGAAAAATTTCTTGGTACATACCCAGTGGCCTCACTTACCACTTTACCCGTCGTACTTGGATTCATGTCTGGGATTATCGTTCCGTTCGTTACGGGGGGGTTCCTGTTGTTTGCATCATGTGAGTCGCCGAAAGAGAAGCCATGCCCAGGAAATGAGCGACAGGCGAATTTGACAGTTTCTCCCCGACACTATGCTCGGTCAGCAGTACTTGGAGCTATTGTTCCGGCGATGGGGTCGACTTTAATGCCGCTTGTTGTAGGATTCGGCTTAGGGCAAAGAGCACTTTTCAGCTTTGTTTCGTCAATAATTGTCACAGCCTATTTACTTGGTGGTTTTTTGACAAGTGCGTCGTGGAAGTACTACAATGCTCAGAGTGCTTGTGATCGACGTGGTGTTTCCGGCAAAGACCTTCGAGCCCCCAGTCCTCAAATCTCAGCTGTGAGTTCCCCAACTTCCCTCAATTTCACAGGAGGCTCAATACAAGGCCTAGGAAAAGTGTCTGCGTCGATTGCCCTTGCCGTCGAAGTATTATTTCGGCCTGATGGATCAAAAGGTTGGGTCGGAGGGGTCGTTCTCGCTATCGCTGTTACTCTGATCATTGCTTTCTTTCTTACCAAGTACTTGATACTATCCGGCCGCTCTACACCAGCAGCTGACATATCAGAGCACGATAATAGTTTACGGGCTCCTCCCAAGCGCGTCTCTCCGTTTTACGAGGATGGCCCAACTATTGATCCGGAGTTAGTTCTTCCAGGAAGCCAGGCCTACGAAGCGTTGCAGGGTGTCGGAAGTCCATTGATACCTGTCTCACCACGGAATTTACCTGGATTGTCTGATCGCTCTGCCCCAGAGATGGCTAACCGTCAGGAGATACTGACTCCGAGAGCTGCGAAGCCTGTAGCGCCAGCAGTCTTTTTGGACGAGACTCGTGTGGATGGATGAAGTAGAATAAGATTCGACTGCAGACACGATCAGAGAACTTTCGTTGCTGTTTTCAACCGTAATTGTGGCTTCTTTCACCTGCGTTATGGATGTCAAATTCCGGTCCTCCGAAGTAGTCCGACCGACGGGTATGACTCACTCGTATTTAGAGAAGAAGAGTGCTGAGGAAAGCCAGGGCATTTCGATATCATGCTACATGCCCTCGTTCGGACTGAGTCGAATCTATACTACGTTCCACTGTTTCTTCCTATAACGCAGAATTGGACAACGAAACTTTACTACTTTCTTCTGCCGAAGAAGTTTAGGTGATATTGTGGCTCGAGGAACAATCTTATTGTCATAACTCTTCCGGAATCCCCAGACTCAGCAGCTCGTTTGCGCGTATAATAGCAGCTTTTCGTGGGACACCACTGCAGTAAAGTCAAAGTAAGCTTTAATTATGACACATTAAGTAAATTTCGGGGATAATGACATCTGAGTCGACTATACACAACATTGCAAGATCAAGGTTTGATCCTCGGATGAGGGAGGCTCCATGATGTACGCTGCAACTACAATGACCATTATGTCCTTTTCTTTTTTGAAACGTCAACATTGTGTTTCGAATCTCGGCACCCCATTGAAAATGAGTAGCTGATGCTATCAGCCCAAGCGATACTACAATGCAGCTTTAACCATAATCGGAAAAATTCTCATCATTTGATCGAAGATATGCCGCATGTGATATTCGACAAAGTGCACTCGTTCGCATGGCATTCCTGAAAAGTATCGAAGATATGTGAAGACATGATAATCCGCCACGCCATTTGCTGCGTAGATAGCGAAACGTGCATAAATCTGCTGTGACGGAAGTTCAACTGCTTCGACTGTGACGACACCGACAGAATTACTTCAAGGCACAATTCTGTGGTGCTCTCAGCGCAGTGAAAAAGCACTTTGAGAAATGTCTAGTTACTTCGTTCCATTTGAGCTCTTTTCGCGTGTTCTCATGGCTGAATTTCATTTGATGAGTCATGGGTCAAAACTCGGCAATTCGACTGGCGGAGGTGGAAAAGGACATTTCTCGATCTGCTGAACATACTGAGGCATCCCCTGGACATCAAGACCGAGAGAAAGACTGACCTTATGCAGAGACACGATCTTTTCTCGCAGAGTGGCAACCTTACTGCGCAGAGACTCGTTGGTGCGCCGAACTTCATCCGCTATCTCCATGTCTCGTTTGTTTTCCTCCTTCTTTCGAAGCCGACTGCGTCGTGCACTTGATCGATTTCGTGCAGCCCGAGCTCGTCGAATCTCGGAGCGCGTCTTGGGTGTCACGGTGGTTGCCTTGACTGGTACTAGAGGCGGCTTTGCGGCACTAATAAGACCAGATAGGGGTGTTGCTGGCGGAGGGCTGGACGGTGTCGAAGATGAAAAGGCCTTCGGAAGTGCGAGGGAATTACTTGGTGCTGAACCTTGCTCGAAGTCTAACGATGGGTATGGGAAGCCGGAGCTGGAACTTGGGTGTTCTGACGGAGCCAGCAAAAGGTCGAAATCAACCATTGTTGACTCCGGGCTTGCCGAACGGTCTCCATTGCACACGGAAAGATGCGACGGAGAATGTAAAACATCAGTGCGCGAAACAGAGAAATGCGGGTGCGACAAGTACTGGGCGTGGAGCATGATGAATGCCGAGCAGAAGCGAGTCACGTGGGGGGCGAAAGGGAGGTTGGGGCAGCGTCAAAAGTATTGAAGGCAGAATTGGCGAGTCGCAGGGTGATATGCAGACTGGGAGAGAAGTGCAGCAAAGGTGCCAAGTTCTGGAGGCGCCATGAAGGAAGAAAAATTCGGATAGAGTCGGCGCCGAAAATAGACGTGCAGTCCAGGTGGGAGGTCGATGCCGTCTCGTGGGGGCTGAATCGTGCACAGCCCGGTGATTGTTGTTGTTGCATGCGCCGTGGCGCTTTTTGAACTGTGCGTTGGTTACGCGTAGTGAATTACACATGCGCCGTTTCCAATACTCTACTGTACGAACAATTCAGACGCAGTGTAAATTACAATCATACACTGTGCGACATCCACGCATCTCTTCTTAACGCAGAGTTCAAAGACTTGATGTATTGCAGGTAGTCACAAAAGCTTAAAGCTTCATCTCCCTCTTTTAAAAGTGCTGGCCTATAGTAAGCCGTCTCCGCATTAATCGATATCGGTACTGGGAGCAGTTTATACAAGAAACTCAGGGGAACGGGCCAATACCTTACAATGACAAACCAGACGGGTGCCCTCGACTGTAGATCAAACACTTAGAGCGCAGATATCGATAGAAAGGTACGTCCAACTCATGGGGGCATCACCACTCACCGAATTTAAGTATTTGCAGATTTTCGATGTAGATCTACAGTACGTGCCTGTGAACGGCGCGCAGGATCACAGTGTAAAAGTTCACTATCAAAAGGAAATCGTTGTCTTGACTGAGACACCGTAAGCTTTGGTCGCAGGGTTGCAAAACATGACGACCTCAGAAACATGAAGCATTGTACATATCCAGGATTTGGCCGCATCGACAGGGTTGCGACGGACAGAAGGCAGAAATATCCCGAGGTCAAATTCCCGAGTAGAATCGATCGTGTCACAAATGCAAACTGGTGGAGCACCTTGACACAATGTTGTCTTCACTTCGTCCATGCATGAACCTCCAAGCTCTCATGGATTATTATCATTGAACAGAGTGTATTGGATTTTTAAAAAACATGTTACTATGACCCTACCGCTGCGATTCCCATTGCCAAGTGCAACACTTTTTCCGGCTGTTCTGCTCCGCGATAGATACAAAAAATTTTGGCCCTTACTTCCATTTTCTCGACCCGGCTCGCTACCTGATTACTAGTAGCGTTACTTGTATGCCGTCGCCCCAGTTTCCTCGCTTTATTCTTCACTCTCAATTTTTGCAAAAACGCAACCTACTGCGAGCGAAACGAGTCCAAGCGATCAAGTCGCTGGTTGCTTCAACCTTCGATGACATGTACTCAACAGATGGGTCTTTATTATACTGTTCGGTTTTGCTCGACGTGGTTCGAACGTTGCAAGTCCTCAGCATCCTGTAGGGTTCGAACCAACCGCAGCAACAAATCGCCAAATTGGAATTTGTGCATGGGATGCTTGGCAAAAATCACTGTGCGTGCCACGGTCGCTGGATGCAGAAACTCTCGCTTCCGCTCGATTCACCGCTGCTTGCAAAAGTAAAATTTGGAAGCTTCTGACAGATTCGCTCTGAAAACACAAATCTCCATTTCGTGCGCCTCTCGAAATCCTATATCTCTCGCGAGATAACACTGCCGAATAAGCTCTTCGGGTTCTCGCAAGTGGCGTTTGTTTCGATTGAGCGATACCATGCAAATCTGTTGGTGCCCTCACATACATCGCAAATTCTGTTCCGTAACTTGCACCATTCATATTTTCTGCAATCTTCTGCGAATTTGGTACTATACCTCGCCGCCATGTCCATGGGGTTCCCGGTGACATACACGAAACAAACCAACGGCACGAAATAGGGTTTGGCCGAAACGGAAATTCGTTTTTCATGAGGACCCCAATCTGTTTGAGGTATGCGTATGTGGAGAAAAAGGAGAGATCTAGCAGCACCTGACACTTGCCATGTACCACAGTATAGTACCACTCAGCTACAGTAGTGCAATCAACGTACGTAAAGTTTCAGTGAGTCCTAAATTGAACTGTTCTGAAGGGCCCCTACAATAACCGGGTACCAATTACAGTGTCGTATGACCAGGTGATATTCGTTCTCCAGGACTTCTGGATTCGTTCTCATGTCCCGACAGACCAAATTGAATGCTCAAGAACAACCTGCAAGTGTTTAGAGGTAACGTACAGGATACATACTTCACGGGGCATGAACGGAAATCTTCGATGGTTCTGTCATCAGCACTCATTGCCAATATAGAGCGGTGGCTCTTACGTTGCTAAATAGAGTACACTTTCGAAGTTGATTGGACTGAAGCCAGCTGTTGGCTCCCGTTGATCGACTTTGGAAAATAGCAACATTAGATTCCTTGATTCGGTTCTCATCACGTTCTCAGCTTACGTATCGGTGCAGCTGGTTGCGCGCACTTGTCGAATTGCCAGGTATTAGTTTGTGCGTATTGACAAAAGCTGTTCACACCATCAGAACCAAAAAAGCTTCTCGTCGTTCAATTCGTTTTTGGCACATGCAGCGTTCCCTGGCATCGGAATCCGTTCTCTATGCAAACGACAAACACGCAGCACCAATCACACGGTCTTGGGCATCAATTCACTTTTCCCGAGACTGTGCACCAAACTAAAAAAATTCAAAACATATCGAGAGTTTGGGTGAAACGAGACGTTACAGTGGGTTGAGGCGAGACGATGTTTTTCCTACTCTTTTGACATTATTTAGTGTCAACTACAGCAGATCTCGCAGCTACCATTATTTTTCTACGGCTCTCAGCTCTACATCCTTACACTCACCGAGACAGTACTTTTGAGGTATCGTAGATAACAATGGTGGCTCAATTGATCACAGAGTAACGATTGTAGTTCCAGATGCAAGGTCTTGTCTAGAAAAGTGGCACGTTTTTTCTGTCCTATCTGTAACCACCAGATGTCCTTTTAGAGAGCGACTTAATCGTAATGAAGCTCCTCCTTTATATCTGGGCACCTGCACCTAGATTTTTCATTTGCCACGCGAAGGTTTTCATTTTTGTAACCTTTCCAGGTTTTCGTCTGGACTTCAAGGCGAAAATGGTTTGCCAACTTCAATTTCCTCTCACACCAAACAAGCCTTAGAATCTTCGGATTGAATACCTACAACAGACAAACTTCTTCCACTGTTGAAGTCGCCCGAAGGAGTCATCTGTACCATATTAGCTTATGAAGATTTCAGAGCGAGATCATCTGGAATACTCCCAATACTAAGCTAGAATGTGATAAGCTCAACCGTGAGCCAATGTGCTTTGCTGGTCTCAGCTTGCTGATTTTTCCATTTCTGTCTTATAGTTGTGAGCAGCCGCGAAGGCCCGTGCTATTGATGAATGAGATATAGATGGTGTATTTCACAGTGCGAACCGTTTATGGCCACTGATTCAGTATGTCTATCACGAGTTGTGATCTAGTAGTTGGAACGTATGACACATTCTCGGAATTCTGGAAACCATTAGAGTACCGTATAATTACGATTGTCTCACTATCAGAAACGCTCCCATGTTTTGAAATAAAAGGCACACCAAGTTTACAATTCTGCACTGCTGCGCATTCTTTGCATACCCATCTCCGCTTTTGGGCACTGCAAAAGTGGAGACTGGTATTCGAAGATTGCGCAGCATCGAATTAACAAGAATAATGATGTTTTGGCGGTAGGAAGTCTTTTACGCGTAAAGGACAAAGTGTAATTTGAGGTCTTCTGTCGCATCAGCGTTTTCATGGCCCGTGTTTACGATTCAAGGTGCCCGAGCATCGTATTTGTAAGAATCAGAAGGTTTTCCAAACGAATTCAGAGACTTGTTTCTCCAGTAGACCATAGCTGTAGATCAGTTGACGAAACGGAAGACTTTGCACTCCTCCATCTGTCTGGAAAAGTACGAGTAGTTTAGCTGTTGGATGGCAGGCTCTGCGTGCAGCAATATTTTTCCAGGTTATTCTTTTGACCAATGTGCATCTGTTTTCTAAATGAAGAGGCAAATGGGCGAGTAGGAAAGAGGTTTGGCATGGGGCTTTTTCATCACTGTCAGCAGCATAAATGGACTAAGCTAATGGTGTCACAAAGCTCTTCTCGGGTACATAGCATACCGAATTACTTGCTGGCAAGGCCCAGTTCCTGGATCTTGCCCTGTTTGAGAACCTATGCAGCCAAGCAATGTCACGTTGTAAAAAAAGTGTGGCTCTTTTCCTGAATGCTGAGAACGTGAAGGATTGGAAGGTCGTGAAAGAAATGTTCTCTACGATTGACATGTTCTGCCCCATAGAATACAACCGCACATCGCTTCGCTCTCAGCACAAAAGAGCTCGAACTCGAAACGAATTTGCGTTCAATCTGCTCGGACAGATGACCATACCGAACGTCGTTTCTTTGTGACTTGCGTTCTTCTGAAAACGAATGAATTGAGGTTTTACTGCTTGCACGTGACTGTCAACAATCGATGAGGGGACCTGCTGGTAAGAGCTACCTGAAAAGTCCGACTGAGATGTATAGGCTTGTTATGGTATTCGTCTGTACCTGTACAGTTGTGTGGTTGAGCGGAAGAATTGTGTTCTCTTCACAAAAAATAAAAGGCTAGCTAGAGATGATTAAACACGAGCGGCCCGCCCTTCTTTCGACAGTACATGTGACGGCAGGAAAATTGAATCTCGAGACTGATCTCTTCTTCGGCACTACCCTTGAACAGCCAACCATTAATCGTGAGGAAACACGTTCCTTTTGTGTAGAGAACGTTACGGCGGTAAGAATGGGCGAGGACTCAAGGCGGGTCGTACTTTCTCAGCGCTGGTGAGGTGTCCTACGTGGCAACGAGAAAAGGGGGGCGGAGAGAACAGCGGGGATTAGGGGTCCAGAAATTTCTCGACAAAGGAGCCACAAATCCCTTCGAAGTGTTGCAGTTGGTATGTACCACCGTCCTACTGTCGCAAACCCCCTACAGTAAATCAACATTACCTGGTGAAAGGAAGTGTTTCTAGGTAGGCTCTAGTCTTGTTGCAGCCGTACGGAGAGTTTTTACGGCAACCGCGAAGGCATCTTCATCGAAATGATCATCCGCCGCTTCGCTGTACTCCCGTTCCCACTTGGAACCTTGAGAATGATATGTGTGAATACGCAAGGCAGGTCAGTTGCACTAGAGTGCGCGCTGGATTTAGAATAGTGGTGACAGAGCACGTTTGCGGATGAGGTGTTGCGAAAGGACGTCGACTTTTATACTGTAAGAGGTGCATGAATGCATGTTGGAACAGGTCCGTCACAAACTGCCGTAAACAAACCCATACCGGATTCCTTACACTCCATTGTTCGTACGGGAAGCAAAGAACCCCAAGACTGTGTGTCGTACATGTCATAAGCTGAATTCGATCAAGTACAGTACAGGTGTCCCACGATCAGACAGAAAACTACCTACAGCGATCCCCCCCCTCCCTCCTCCCCCTCCACCGCCCCGTCATCATAACGCTGTCAGCAACCCCTCCTCCTGCCAGCACACACACTGTACTGTAAACTTGCAATTCCACCACCTCCTGCGCTGCCTGCGCCTCTTCACGGCAATGTCTCCATTCTGCCTCACCCTCCTCTTTTCCCACCGACCGACCACCCCTTCCCACTCAACTCCCACACAGTCTTCGCCTCTGCCTCTGCCTCTGCCTCTGCCCCCCGTCCCCCCTAAACCTCCGTCACAACCCCCGTCGTAATATCATATACCCCGCCCACCACCGCAATATCCCCCATCTCCACCATCTTGCTCACCCCCGACCCTCCCCCTACCAAACCCTCCACGCCGCTCCTCACATTGGTCTCCACCGCCGCCACCACCGCCTCCTCCTTATCCGCATCCCCCCTCACCACCTCGGCCAACCTTTGCACATGCATCTCCAAAGCACTCTTCCCCACCTCCACCTTTCCCGCCCCTCCTTCTATCGTTCCTCCGTCTTCCTTTCCTCCGTCCTCCTCC
>JAUKWC010077604.1:0-21979 GCA_032356245.1 Endocladia muricata
GTTGGGACGAAACGGAGGATCTATGAGGGGAGGCGATAGGCCAAGGCGGTAGGGGGATGGAGGGTTGTTGGTGGGGGCAGGAGGAGGAGCCGAGTGAGGAAGCGGGTGGAGTGTATTGAGGAGTGAGTGAGGATTCCGTAGGAGCATGGAGGATGGGGGGGAGGGGAGGGAGAGTACAGTACGAGTACAGTAGGAGGAGGAGGAGAAAGAGTACAAGGGGCGAATGGAGTACGGAGTCGTGTAGAGGAAGAGGTTGTGTCAGGGTTGGTGTGTTGTGTGAAAGCGCACACAGTGGGCAGTTGGGGGCGGGAGGGGGATGCGGTGCAGTGTGTACAGTGGTTGCGGCAGCGGGGAGAGGGTCGAGGTGGGGAGCGGGTTGTTTGATTACTTTTCCGGCGATCGGGTGACGTTGGTGTGGTACGTAGGCAAAGTCCACGTGGCGTCTGGCGAAGCGCCCAGGCGGTGGTGGGATGGATAGGGATGTGTATGTACTCATCGTGATACGCAGGCGGCATGTCGATTCATTTGGCCCCCCTTGTTCTTTGCTCAAACTTGCCAAAACAATTAGCTTTTTCGCTCGGCCCCCCTCCCCCGCTTACCTCGTCCTCCGCCCACTTGTCTCTTCACTCTTATTCGCTCTCTCTCTCTCTTGTTCGCTCTCTCTCTCTTTTTCTCTCTCTCTCTCTCTCTCTCTCTCTCTCTCTCTCTCTCTCTCTCTCACGCAACTTGGGCGCCCGCACCAAGCTTCTGCTTGCTTGTGCATTCCCCCTCCCTCTCCCTCCCCCGTACCCCCTTTGCCCCTTTCCCGCTTCCTTGCTCCTCCCCCCCGTGCATCCTTCTCAATTTTGCAACTAGTCCCTCCCTCACAATGCACCCCCGCGTATCCCTGCGCGTTGTGGGCATGTCCTGCAACGGCTGCGTGGCCGCCGTCCGCGACGCCCTTGTCTCCGTCCCCGACGCCTCCGCCGTCTCGGTCGACCTCTCCACCTGCCTTGCCCAAGTCTGCTACCCGCACGCAGACCCCTCGCCCCTGCTGCACGCCGTGGAAAACGTCGCCAAAAAGCAGGCCACCCTGCTGCACATTACCCCGACCCCGGTGGCGCACGTCCCACGCGCCGTGGTCCTGCAGGTCCACGGCATGACCTGCATCAACTGCGTGCATCGGGTCACTGCGGCTCTGCAAGCGCTGCCCACGGCGTGCAACGTGCACGTCGACCTGGCCTCGGGGCTGGCCACCTTGCAGTATGCCGGCGAGGATGCACAGCTTGTGGTCGCCGTTGCCGAGGGGGCGAGCAAGGAGGCCGTCGTGGTGCCTGCGGTGGGCGCCACAACTGTGCGTGTGGTCACTCTGCGTGTGCAGGGTATGACGTGCCAAAAGTGTGTGGCCAAAGTGCAAAGCGCTTTGGAGGCGGTGCCCTTCACGAGCAAAGTGGCCGTCGATTTGCCTTCAGGTTTGGCTACACTCACTTTTGACGGCGACGTGCACACCCTTGTGGAGGCAGTGCGGGTGGGGGCCGGGAAAAAAGCGGTGCTGGCCGAGGGAAAGGGGTCTGACGCCCTGCAGTCGCCGGTTTTGGATAGAGTGGATTTGTGTTCGCCGACCGAGGACGTGCGTGCATTCCCGGGGCTGCCGGAGTCGAGGGCGGTGGAAGGGGTGCGTGAGAAGGTGGGTGACGATGTGGGTGACGATATGGGTGACAATGTGGGTGAGGAGATGGGTGTGGCGGCAGCGACGACGACGAAGATGACGCCGACGACGATGACGACGACGCAGCTGCGAGTGGGAGGGATGACCTGCTCGAGTTGTGTTGGCGTAGTGGAAAAGTTGTTGTCCGAGATGCAGGGCGTACGGACGGCGCGCGTGAATCTGCTGGCGGGGCGCGCGACGGTTGTGCATGATGGGGAGGTGGTGGTGGCGCAGGCATTGGCGAGCGCCATGATGTCGGCAGGGTACAAGAGTTTGGTGTTGGAGAGCTGCGAGGAGTGGGCCGGTGGAAAGAAAGCAAAGGCAGCAGGGGGGCCGGCCAAATTTCGGATTGAGTTTCCTACTGATGTACAGGCGCAAAATGCGCTCCGGATACTGCGGTTTTTGAGTGGCGTGGAGGCGGTGGATGTGATGGGGAGCACCGCGTCGGTCATGTTGGCGGGCGGGTTTGCAAAATCGGTGGTGCTGCGCGTGCTTGAGTTGGATGGCGGGTGCGGAAAGATGATGGTGAAGCGGTCGTTGGCGGCAGAGCGTGCCGCAGAGGCCCGTGGAGATCACCTAGGGGCCACTGATGTAATTGATGAGGAGACGGAAATGTGGCGGCGGCGGTTTCAGTTGGCGGTGACGTTTGTGCTACCGATCATGTTTCTGGGCTTTTTGCAACATCGCACAAACTTTCCGTCGATGCTCACGGTGCAATGGATGCACTTTGCGCTTGCCACACCGGTGCAGTTTATTTGTGGCTGGGGGTTTTACAGGGCAAGCTACTTTGCGTTGAGGAAAGGCCGTGCTACAATGGACCTGCTCGTGGCCATGTCGACGTCGATTGCGTACTTTTCGAGCGTGGTAGTGGTAGTGTTTGGGTTAGGACGGGACGGGGGTGGTTCTCTGGGTCATTCGGCGATGTTTAATGTTTCCGCGATGATCATCACCATGGTTTTGGTCGGCAAATGGTTGGAAGCTACAGCTAAGCGTCGGGCCGCTGCCGGGGTCGCTGCACTCTCGGCATTGACTCCAGAAGATGCAGTGTTGTACGACGAGCGCGAGGGTGTTTCTTGTCATACGGAAGTAGCAGTGACCACACTGGATGTCGGGGACATTGTCAAGCTTATTCCAGGCGACCGCGTGCCGACAGATGGCGAGGTGATCACGGGGAATTCGGCGGTAGACGAGTCGATGCTAACGGGAGAAAGTAACGCCGTTCCAAAGGCTCCCGGGGATTTTGTTTACGGGGGAACAGTGAATGGACGGGGCTCATTGCTCGTGCGAACGACGGCAGTGGGGACGGATGCTGTTTTGTCACAGATTGTCAAGTTGGTCAACGATGCGCAGACGACGCGGGCACCCATTGAGGCTTTTGCAGACAGAGTATCGGCTGTCTTTGTTCCTGCCGTCGTGAGCTTTTCGGCGATTGTGTTTGTCGCATGGTACTGTGCGGCTCGCTACAGGCTGATTCCGCACAAGTGGTGGGAAGATGAGGGCGAATTGTTTTTCGCCCTTTTGTTTGCCCTGGAAACAATGGTGATTGCGTGCCCTTGTGCGTTGGGACTTGCAACTCCGACAGCGGTCATGGTTGCTTCGGAAGTGGGCACAAAATTAGGAGTGCTGTTTCGCGGAGGGGGTGCGGCTCTGGAAGCCGCCAACAACGTCAAAACCGTGGTATTTGACAAAACAGGAACCCTAACCATGGGCAAGCCTGCAGTGACCGCGGTTTTAATTGGAGGAAAGTACACCGAAGACGTTGAGCAGGCCTCCGTGATTTTGTCCGACTTGATTTTACTTGTGGAGACAGAGTCTCATCACCCTCTTGCATCTGCAATCTCCCGATACCTCCGCGACCGCTGCGGAAGCGAAGGTGAAGCTGGGAAGAAGGCTTACAAGATTTCTGAAATCGAGGAGTTGCCGGGGCGAGGGATGAAGGCCACAATCAACAACGGCGAATTCTCTGTGAGGATTGGGTCAAGAGCGTGGGCATTTGGAAATGATGGTTTTCTGGAACGAAAACTGTTATCCGATAGCGAAATTTCTCAAATGGAGAGGATGGAACTGGAGGATGGGCTCACAGTCGTCGTGGCCATAGTAAATGACTTTATGGTTGTGGTGTACGGTCTTGAGGACACCGTCCGAGCAGAAGCTGAGGCAGTCATATCATATTTACATCACAATCTTGGCGTGGACTGCCGCATCGTCACTGGTGATTCTGAAGAAACAGGTAGAGCTGTTGCCCGTAGTGTGGGCATTGCACCAGGACACCTACAGGCTCGTGCTTTGCCTTGGACCAAAGTGGACTATGTGAAAGCGCTTCCGGCAGGCAGTGCTTGTTTCGTTGGGGACGGAATCAATGATGCTCCAGCTTTAGCTGCTGCCGCTCTAGGGGTCGCCATTGGTGCCGGCGCTCCAGTAGCTGCGGAAAATGCTGCAGTTGTCTTGGTGCGGTCAGATTTACGAGGCGTAGCCCATACTTTAGCTTTGGCGCGGGCCACATTCCGGAGAGTGCAGATTAATTTTATTTGGGCTATCGGATACAATGTGCTTGGAATGCCGCTCGCTGCAGGTGTACTGTATCCGTTCTTCGGTATTCGGGTTCCACCCTTGGTGGCTTCTGGTGCAATGGCGCTCTCCTCCACATGCGTCATCGTGTCATCTCTTGCCTTGAGGTTTTTCAAGGAGCCAGAGCTGGGTCACACAGGTCTGCGTAGGGGAAATATCGAGTTGCGCCCTGCTCGAAAGAGAAGTGCAGAGTTTGAAATTGGTGACGTTTCAAGCCCAGGGAGCAGCGAAGATGGAATGTACAGCCTCGGTGGAGTCTCGAGAGCTCCCTTACTGGGCGAACAGGCCGCGTAAGAGGACTTTGTACAATTTCAACTAGTGGGGAGTTAGTTCAGAACGTGTCCGTGAGAGACGGAAGTTACGATGAGGATGGATTTCTTGTTGTCATGCAAAAGGCTATAGAATGAGCCGAAATATGGGGGCCATAGATGAGGTTGTAGAATTTTTACTGTAGTTACTGAACATGCACGGTCCTCTCGCGAAATCCACTCAAGAGTCGCACAGTGTACAGGCATGAGTATGCAACTAACATAGAAAAGCTGCATTTGCTTTGCAGGATGATCTCAAAATCTGGCAGAACAACTGTTCTTCAACATTTCCCTCTGTCAGAAATGATGTTCCTCGTTGGGTGCAAACCCTGCCAGGTATTTTTTCTTTGATGGTTTCGTGAAAGCCTCAGACGAGTTTCCTCGGGATTGCAGCCACGCAATCAAATTCAGACGCTGGTTTACAGGTCATGCGGCATGACGGATTCCCCGCGAAAAGAGGGATTCAGTCATTTCGCAGATGACGTGATGCAATTCGCAAACGGGTGGCATCGCGTTTGCCAGCAGTTCTAGGCAACATGAGAGAGGAGCAGGTCGCAAGATCGCAAGTTTGCTTCACCAGAATGACGCAATGCAAACACGCGTGAAATCGACATTTGCGAGTTGTGCATGCGCGCAGGAGAGTTTTACTGTACCTCATAAACTTGATTGCGTCACTCCCTGATATATTTAGATGTCCATACTGCGGAAAACAGAATATTAAATTTTGATAGGTCTCTCCGCGGCAAGTCCTAACCATTTCCAAGCATGCTATTCGTCTTGAACATGAAGTGGGCATATGTGGCATCTTCTGTCCTTTTGGCCAAGGCCCTACCTCTGCATGTTCAGAATTCCCGTTGAATTCTGAAGAGAGGCAATCTTGAATAAAACAGAGCTGTGGTTTGCGAGTGTTGTGTTCCTAGGCAGGACAAACCTTCATACGTGTAGCTTCATGAAGATTGTCATCAAACAATCGTTGGCCCGATCATTCTCTACGACTATGATAACTAACATGTCTCACACAGGGCATCTTGAAGTCTGAAAAATGAGTAGCAATCCACACGGAAGGCACTTTAGAACAAGTAGACACATGGTACTCCTGAATCCCCAATCATGTTAATTGTGTGGACTCTCGAATTTGAAGCTGCATTTACTAATTTTTAGCTCCATCTGTAGAAGTCGAATATACGCACCGACCCACTCCGGTCATTGAACATGAGCTTATCACGAGCACTACCTGGTATACACCAAAACAGAAAAAAGAAAAACTGTTTGATATTTCTTCGGTGTGACACATACCGGATCAAAGACGCTCAGAGGTGTGGTGATACAGTGTGACTGGGTACCAACGATAGCAAGGGTAAGAGAAAAACACTTCTTTCTGTTATACTCACCACCAGCCTTTGTACACCACACCAGCTCCCGCGCCCTACACCAGACACAACATCAATCGGAGCAGTACAAGGGTACCGAGAGCTGGTGGGATGGAGGGGTACCCTCTAGAGAGTGTGCTAGGTGGGTTCTCCCTAACACTCCCTTCTACCGTTGGTATCCAGTGATACTCTTCGATCCTTCTAGCACTGTGGCACTTGAGATTTTCATGGACGTTTGTGGCCGATACATGTGCATTTTGTGCAGCGATTCTCAAGACTAAACCGTTTGTAGTACAAAGAGCTTCATGACGCAAGATTTGGAGACAGTATCCCGAAACAGTCTCAGATATTCACACGTCAATTGCAAATCCAATCCCTTCACTGACACATGTGAAATGCAACCCTTGCCAGTTATTCACACGCGCGTTCCGTCGCTATATTTCGGACACAATTCAGCACACGAATTCTGCGGCAAAGATATGCCTGTCTACTTTTAGCATTGCCCGAACTAACGGAGATGATTATCTACGAAGGCCATACATTTCAAACTTGGAGACGTTCGCACCCACACAGTGCCACAATCAGCTGCAGACTATTCCACCAGTGACGCACTGTACGCTCTATAATACGCACTCTGTCCTCGGTTGGGAATGTATAGTAGACATCGCCCCTCTAACGGCTGCTGAGAATGAGAAGCCAGCACGGATAAGACCGGACTATACTATGTATCATTCCAAATGCCCTTTCGTGCGACTATGGACCAGACTGCTTCTATCTGAAGCGATTGGTCGCGATTCTGAACCGAACACGCGAGCCGTACGTATTCACATCTTTTGATGTAGGCATGGTTGTATACAAAAAGGCAACCATGCCACACGATAGACTATGGCTGCTTGCAGGCCCCCGGCGTATACATGACCGCACAGGTTTTGACAGTGCACTATGACGTAAGGTCCTTGCCGATGGCAGTGTCTATCTGCTGCTTGTAACAAATATCACGTCGTTATCGACATCTTGCTGGGCTATCACCGTCCGTTCTAAATACGATGCTGCCCTGCTGGGTGGGAAATTGCGGGCTTGAGAGTGTGACACAATTTGCGAAGTATGCGTAGAATGCAGAGCTATTCCAGAACCGTGCAAAATCAATTTTTGGAAGCCTAGCGTCAGAAGGAGAAACGATGAGACAAAAGATACACCTTTCATCTGGAGAAGGCCTTAAACAAGGCACAATTACGTCATGACTGCAGGGATGATAGTGACGAGGGCGTCGACGATTGGATTGCATTTGACGGCTTTCCTCAAGAGAGTTCAGGAGACGAACAGTATTTGACGCAGAATCCTCGAAACTCCGAGCCTCTGGTCCCTGAAGTTGGCGGCTGGCTGGCTGGAAGAGTTTTTTTTTATTGCTAGTCTCAAGAGCTTCTGCACGCGAATCTGTTTACAAGCTCAGAATTGGCATAAACGTCGACACTCGAGGTTTAAGAAGACGGTCCTCAGGTGACTACCCTTCTTCCCTTTGATTCGTGGAGCCACTGCGACCAAACTTGGTAGATACTGGTGTATTTCAACACAATAATGTTAAGGCAAATATAATGATTTGAATGTCAGAGTGCACTGCGTAAAAGAAACGCTAAACTATGACTCGATCCTATCTCTTTTTCACACCGAAAATCACGGATTAAATGTGGGGCAGTGGTACAAATGTTGCAAGAGCGCCAGTGACAAATATTTGACTGGATAGACATATAACGATGTAACGTTCACTGAGGAAAAAGATTTGTCTCATTTGAAACTTTGAATTAAACAATTCTGTTTTTGTTTTTTTTGTAAACACGAGCATGCCTGCTGTCCGCATGACTTGGAAGCATTCCGATAAACTCGCAGAAATCGTACAAGAAGGTGGGCCAAACAGAAAGTCTTTCTGAGGTTGCCTTCGCTGAAATTAAAACACTTGGGACCTGCGATTTAATTGTCCACTCAAATGTTTTCTTCGATGGGCGCTTGTTTGCACTCGTTGCGGCATCGCTAGCCTCACTACGATCAGTAAATTTACCCCATACAGATCGAGTTGAGAAGATGCTTGGGAGAGGGTAAAAGGAAACCACAACGAATGTTTACAGCTAAAGCTATGGCGCGTGGTACGGGACGTTGGGTGCGCGGGAATCAAGCATCAATTCCTCTACAAATATGAACATGCTTCGAAATGTGGCGAGCAATGTCAGTGGATATCTCTAAACATTAGCCGTGGCCCACCTGGCGCTCGATGAAGGTTACGAAAGGTGGAGGCGACTTGTACGTTTAATATTATGACCTCGTATGCACACAAAATGCAACGTGTCTGAGGAAAACCAGAGCACCCCTTGTATTTCCCCATCATACCAGCGCATTCTCACCCTCGGTACGTATAACAATCTGAGGGATTTCTGCATCCTTACCGTACTTGCAGTTTGGGCGCAAGACTTCGCAACAAGAGCTCGCAGTGGTTGGCCAACGCGTCTACTCGGATATTAATAGAACGTACGACTGCAGGGCGTTATGCCTGATCACTACTTTTCTCGCAAGTTTCAACCGCAGTTGCTGTTTGCAGAAAGCACGCAGCTCTCCCAGTCTGTGCCCATGCGTTTGCCTCGTGTCGTATTTTATACAGTAGAGTAAGATGTTCTGTATTATCTCAACCAGCGCTTATTGCTCACTGACCCCGATTCCGCGCTTTCCGTCTCAACCACTCCTTCGATAGTCCTGTAGCGGCAGAGATTCGAGATAGTCTATACCACCTCAAACTTGACACCGTCATGTCTTCGAATGCTGGACTGCCTTTAGAAGGGTCAGCGCTTGTGGGTGATTCTGACTTCACTCGTCCGTCAATCCCTGCAGACGTACAGTTCGCTGCCCACCTTTACGAGACCACTTGTATGTATCAAGAGAGCCTGTCATCTACTCACTTTGCATTGCACGCACTCAGCCCCCCTCTTTAAGAAGCCCACTTCGCTCCCTGGTAGACTTTATCTCTTCTCCGATGTCACACCTGTACCTGTGTGACTCTAACTAGAACTCACCTTGCACCTGGACAACCACTTCCTCAAAACCCCCTACCTCGCCCTCCACTAGATCGACCTGTTCCACAGTATTTGTTACTCCGCAAGCCGATCCGAACGCTGTTGCATGCTCCAGAACCACGAACACAACTTCAACTCCCAGTACCATAAGTTCGTATCCGCGTTCAGCCGGGGCGCGTTCTTCGCGCCCCAGTTCAATGGCTGTCTGTGCAGACTTGGTAGACGTGTCCATGTCGGGCACGATGCAATCTGGAGCAGCGCTGTTAGATTCCCTCGAGGTTGCAGACGCCCACGTCTGGGATGAGAGTGCTACGCCCTGTCTTGGAGCTACTCGAGGTGCAGCGCTCGAACCATCATCTCTGTGGCATGTTGAGGAACCGATGACTGACGTGCCAAGGGCTCAGAAAAATCCGCGAAAGGTTGAAGTTAAGAAGCCACGTACTGATGAATATCAGAGTCGCAGGCAGAGTGGGGGGGTTAGATCGACTCCTCTTCAGCAGAACGGAAGTCATTCCGGATCGGGTACTGGTTCAAGCGACTCGTGCAACAAGAGTACTGTCGCGAAGCAACGCCCAAAGCAATACAAACGCCCGACCCCCTCTAAATTTTGTCATGTGTGTGGACGTAAAAGCCACAACGTGGCAGTAGCTGTCTGTTCTCGTATCGAAGATGGTTTGTGTCGGAAGGTCGTTTGCGAGTATTGCTTCGATAAGTACGGCTGGGACCGAGCAGTTCTGGATGAGGCCAAGCGAGCAATCGCAAAAGAAGGAAAGGATGTCCAGCCGTTGAAAGGGAGAAAACGGGTCTGGGAATGCCCTCATTGTCTAGGAAAGTGTGTTGCAAAAGCGCAATGTAATACGTATGGAAAGACCAATTACAAAAGACATCTAAAGCTGCGAAGGCGAAGAACCGGCGAACAAGGGCCTGACGAACCCGCTAAATTAGCGTAGCAGCTTTAGATTGTATAGCGATTATGTGGAATATACCTCGGTCAAACTCTCATCCGCACACTTTGTAATCTCTTCTGCGGTAGTCTACAGTACACACACCACAACCAGGACTATCCGGTTGGGGATTGAATAGCAGAACTCTCCTGAAAAATACTGGGCTTGCACGGTTGCAGAAGAGGTGTTCAGAGGAGTAAAAGCTACATCTTCACCAACTCTCATGCTCACGAAATGGACGGGTTTCTGGATTGGCTGATGCCGTGTCGATTGAATTGTGCGCATGGATTATACATACAGTTTTGCACCGCATGGTCAGAAACGGACCCGCGAGAAAAGAGTGCATCGATCTCCCCTCTTCGTAACCTTTTCCGGGGACAGAAATCAAAGGTTACGAATAATGGAAGTAAGGGAGCATCCTTGGAGCACCGTGACACGTGACATAGGGGGTGCGAACGGTCCCTGTTGCAGCTTCTGGGACAGCGAATGAGGAGAGCCTTCCACTATGACCTTAACAAACCGTTCCTGTAGATCTGCACCTACCCACTTCTCCACTTGTCCGACAGCCGCTGGATGTTTAAGTCCGTGTGGATGCCTGGTACTTGAGAGTTTGAGGCAGTTCAGGTCCGACTGTTCTCATCCTCTCACGCATGCCGAGCAGGACCTGCATTTCTAAAAACCACCGTTATGTTTGGCGTAGATTTACGCGGCATGTTGCCGTCGAAGCGAGACGTACATTCATGTTTCAGAACCCAGGCGTTGCTGTCAGGCCGTTACGTATTTCTAGCCCTCCAAGATATTATTGTATAGAAGAACATACATACTTTTTGGCGTGTCTCCTGTTCTATTGTCAGACATGAGCCGCTCGGTACTCGAAGCGTTGTGTTTAGTTTTGACCTGTGATTAACGAGAGCAGAAGTAGAACTGGTACTGACCGTTGCAATGGGCCAGGCAACGTTTGGAGAAGTCCCGTGAGCAGGAAAGTGCATGGTGTCGAAGTTCGCATACAGTCTCTGATAGAAGAGGTACTACTCATTTGTAATCTTCGAATATTTCGGTACCAAGCGGTTTTCGTACTGAATTCCGTTATTTGTTTTCTTCGCCTGTTCGACATGCTCGAGAGAACTGTTTTAAAACTCGCTTCTGTCTTCGACTGTGAGGCTGTTGTGTGAACTACGTGCCTTGCGAAAGTGCCCAACGCAAGAAAGCTCATCAAGATTGTCTGGGAGAAATGGCAATGGTAGAGACGCGGACTATGTAAAACAGATTTTACAACAGACACCCCTTACTGATGCTGCTGCTCCAGTAATAACGCGATATCAATCATGTCACGTTGCAGAACGAAGGGTGGTGGGGGAGACTGACACCGGGAGCCCCGCTGTCAGGCAGAATAAAACGGGTACAATCAGGCAGACCAGATTTTTTCTGTAGACGCAACACGAGGTTCTCTGGGAAATCATGTTCGCGGTGGCGGCGGTTTGCAGCCCCTTCACGCCCTTGAAATGCAATCAGAATGACCCTGCACCTGCGCACTTGACTGTATGCTTTTTTCTTTTTTGGTTACTGTAGTGCGGGTAGAAATATTATTCAGAAATAGCAAATTCGGAGGTGTATGTGTCTGACGGCGGCAGAAAGAATCGAGTAGAGGCACCCCTTCCGCAGTTCTCCGGTACACTTGGAATTTCGACAAGGAAGCCGACCGCAAACTACATCTCTCGCAGGCAACAGGGCACTTTGAACACTGCAACTCTGGAATATTTCTCGCACTCCTTTCTCAACTCTTCTTCTCCTCCGCACTCATGTGCATGCAGACATCATAACCCGTCGAGTGAGAGTTGTTGTGTAGTTGTCAACGCAATTGTTGTGATTTGCTTTCAGCATCCTATGGTCAAGTGTGCATGAAACCATACATCCCCGACCCCCCCCCCCCCCCTCTGTCTCTGTCTCTGTCTCTGTCTCTGTCTCTCTCGAAAATGGAATGACCTAGAGGAAAGTGGAACCACATTCTAGGATAACATAATACCATCTCTCGATAGTGGGCGACTGCGTCTAATTTCCTCTCATTTACAGTAGGTGATTCGGGCAGCACAGTAGACTCGGACTTCAGTGTGAGCAAAGTTGCGCAGCGATCGCGAGACCAGAACTTTGTCCTGATCATCAATTACCATGCCGCATAAACGGGCCAGGCTGCATCTAGAAGTTTGCTGCCACCTGCCAGCGATAGACTAGGCTGTGTAGTGCTGTCCTATAGCTCTTGGTTGCAGTCGTTGAAGGAAGGCTCAATGAAATTAGTTCGTCACAGAATGCTGTACTGTGCGTATCTGCATTTTCTAGTGAGCAGGAACGACGTGTATTGTAAACAGGGTGAAAAGTTCCAGTGGTGGACAGCATCTGCTTTTCGACCCACAACAGAATCTGCTTTCAGAAACACTGAAAACCAAACCCCTGGAATAAAGTAGTTGTGCGCACACAAGGCAAATCACAGCCAAGACCCCTCGGCATTCACCCCCAAGTTACAGCACGCCGCCTGCCACTAGGTCTCTACTCTCCGCGATGGCAGCTGGATCGAATGCAGACAATGACATATCAAGCTCTTTCCCTGCTGCCTCAATGGCCATACGACAAAACTTGAGCACCTCACTGCGAGGTCTCTCCTTTGTTGCAGTGGAGTCGAAATATTCCACTACTTGATTGAGATATTCCAGTCCCTCTCGCGCATGCACGTTCACATCCTTTGTCTGTGCCTCTGGAATCCACAATCCTGCCTCTCGGGCCGCACCCACGATATCACTTCCTGCTAGGATGACGCGAACTACGCGTCGAACGTCACCATTCGTACCAGCGTCCACGGAGGCTTGCAGATCCACAAGAGCGTCACGCACGCGGACAAGAGGAACCAAACACACCGCCAGTGGCTTGAATGGCTTCTTCCGCCCCGCATTGGCGGGCAGTAAAGGAAGGAGAGGTGAAACGGCAAGCAAATGGATAATGTCACGGCGAGATACAGGAGGGGAGTGCCGCGAGGTGCAAACAGAACTGTGAGGTCGTGATTGTTTCAAGGCTGCTCCCAATTTTGTGGGCAACGTTACCTTTAGAAATGCAGTCATCATGCAGATTAGCGAGGAGCAGCAAAACATCAAGTGCTTCAAGCAACAACAAAGATACACATCCCGGCTTCGGGCATCACAGAGCCATGTGAGTCTTATCAGAAGGTCGCGACCCTGTAATGACACAAGTCGTGCGAAAGAGGGCACGAGCACATCTGCTTGGCAACGGAGGCCATTGGAACTCATGTGCATTGGATTGGAAGTTTCGACGGACAAAAGCCTCCTTCAGATGTGTGAAAAAGTTAAAAAAAGTTTTATACAGCAAAAATCACATTTCAGTTTTGCGGTGTGCCAGCAGATCTCCTGAATTCGAATCAATAGACCAGACCAGAGCTCGTTCACGTGTCCTCCGCCCCCGCCTCCAAATTAAGTGCACGCCCTGTTCCACTTCTCCGCGCACCGGACGCGTCTGCAAACGTTCAGGTTCTACCTTCCGTGCATTTCATACATTTATCTACATGTACCTCGAGCTCTACTCATCCATTTCCGCGTTGTCTTAATCTTACAAACATCTTTTTGCCTTATGGCTCCTTGCCATGGATTTTCCGAATATGCCTCGTTAGAGAAGAACGCTGTCCAAATGCTGCACCGCAGTCACATCGGTACGGACGTTGTTTTTCATGAACCGTGAGCACATGGGCTTCCAGGAAGCTCTTCCTCCCGAAGTGATTGCCACACTGCTTACATTCGAACGGTCGAATTTTTGCATGCACCATACGCATATGCCTGTTTCTATCGCTCCCTCTTCGAAATCTAGCTTCGCATTGAGGGCATCCGTACGCCCGGCCATTCACGCTTTTGGCGACCCGCCCATCTGCTTTCACGACGGGCGGAACTGGGGCCATCACGCGGTGTCCAGCACGTTGCAGAGCAGTCGTATGCATTTTCCCGGGGTACACAGCATCTGAGCTAGTAGCGTGTACCGACCGCCAGTGCATGTTCAGGTGTCCTGGTTTGCGAAACCGCACCCCGCAAACCACACACGGGATATTCATTTTGCACTCATCGTCCTCTCGCGATAGTGCCCGTGAGGAGGCACTGCAGGGAGTACTGTCCGGGCTGCGGGCTGACCATGCAGCTTTGCTCGAACGTGGAGCAAACGGTGATATACCACCGCTATCTGTCCCTGAGACTGAGTGCTGAGAGGGAGGAGTTGCTGATCGTGACGGACCATCCTCGACACTTCTAACATCGGGTGCAGAGGCTGTTGCAGACATCACTGTCTCCCAAAACCGACTTCCTGATCGCCGCTTCCCGCCTGCTTGAGGAGAAAACACTGAAACAGGCGAGGACGATGGGTGCGTAGTGTCGGCAAGCTTTGAGCAAAGCTCTGGCCCCGTGTTTCTTCTGGAACCATTCACGGCAGCCTGAGAATGGTTTCCGTACGCAGACTTCAGTGATAAAAGCGATGCGCACGCTACTGGAAGCGACGGTTCAACTAGAGCGGACGGGGTTTCATGTGTCGTGTTGCGTTCATCCCGCTGTCGCGTCGGTCGATGACTCCGAATTCGACTGTGGTGCGACAGAGACATGCTGTCGTCTGGCGAAGAACAGACGTCGGTTGAAAAATGACTGTGCGTATATGCTATTTCCAGTGATCGTTGAATTTGAAGGCAAGCAGTAGTGCCAAGGATAAGTGGATCGGGGTTGAGATTGAGAGGCGGTGTAGGCAAAGGTGCAGAAGTTAAGTATGGATCCGGTCGAGGTGTGGCAGCTGAAGAGATAAGGAGAGGGTCCAGGTATGCGTCGACTGGGCAATGATGTTCCGACAATGTTCTTAGGGTGGGGCTTGTATGCAAAGACGAGGTGCCAAGGGTCTCCGTCATTGCCGCGGGGTGAGATTGTGTCGCGGAAGCAGAAAAAGGCACAGGGCAGGCCTTGTTTCTTGTTGGGTAAAGTGTGCGATGTCTGCACTGTGGCCCTGACAAGAGGATGCTTATGCGGGACTATTTAGAGCTGCGGATGCGCGCGCGGAATCGTGGGACGGCTCGACAAAGAGGTAAGCAGACGAAAAGCGTTGGCAATACGGCGTAAGAATGGTTGTGCAAGCAGGGGCAGGCAATAGGGAGGGGTTGAAGGAAGGGGGGAACGGAGAGCACGGCCGTTAGCCTGCTCTCGAGCGCGAAGAACGGGCCTGGCGGCGGGTTCTGGTGATTTGTGCCAAAGTGCGGGCGTGTGAGCGACAGAATCGGGAAAGCGATGGCAAAGTTCACCGGTAATTAAATTTGTTCGGAGAAGTGGCTGCGGATAGATGGGCTTAGACAATCAGCAGGCGGTAGAGTCTCAGCTTAACAAGATACGAAGTGAAGGGCTGGGCCAGGTGGTGGTGCTTGTTTGAGTTCTGGAATATGCAGAAGCATACCGGATACGGCAATGTACTAAGCAGGTGGGACGAGTGTGGAGTGGAGGTAGACAGAGGGGTTCTGGGAGGATATGGCGGATGGGCCCAGAGCGGTGTGACTGAGGACATGGCGATGTCAAAGGTATAGGGGAGACACGTCGGTGCCCGGGTGCGACTGAGCAGTCTCAGGTCGGTGGTGGTACGATGTCAAAGCGCGTTGGTGCATGACGGACGGGGAAAAGGGCGTGGAGCACGTGCTCAGGGTTAAAAGATGCGAGCACCTTGTTAGATGTACGTGCTCTATCTTTGCGATGCTTATTCGACAATGAGCCAGGCGATTACACCAACACCTTTACAGATCTCATGAATAATGCTCTCTCTCCCCTGCACGCTTTCCTCATGCCGCACAGGTATAATCATCCCGCCTCTTCGTTGACAACCTTTTCGACAATAGCCCCTTTCTCAAGCCACACGGTACTTACCAGGAGTCACGCATTAGTTTACCACCCTTCCCTTGCGATCAAGCATCCGTACAAAATCCCAATCTCCCCCGTCCTCCCACGCCCTACCCTCCCCCTACCCCCATACATACAGCCTTGTACCATACAGCAGAGCTCTCGCCCTACCCGCCACCCCCCACTCCCACTCCTACGCACTCCCCCCACTCGCTGGAACCACACGCTTCTCACACTTGTCGCCACTGGACGCCTGTTTTTTCAATCATCTGCCGCACAAACAGTTCATCCACCGCGCTCCTGGTTCGGTTTGGCGCGCTTGCGAGGTTGCACAACCGTCACCTCCACCTTACGATTCTCGTCCACCACTCGCCGCAATGCTGGCAACACAGCCTCCTCGAAACCGGCCAGTTCCTCACGAAGATCACGCAAGGTATCTTCATCCGCACGCACACTCTCAAACGTTGCCACGCTATCACGCAGCGCTTTGACTGCATCCTCCGCCTGGTCCCTGCGCAGCGCCAGATATCTCTTGTAAAGCGCTTCTGCTCGTCGCCGCCCGTGCAATAGTTGCGCCGCTGAGTCATACTCACGCGCCGCCCCATCCCAGATGTCGCCCTCCAGTAACAGATCCCCCAGCGTCGCGTGCACCCCCCCCAACCTTTCTCCATACTTGTCTTTTCCCCCTTCTTCCTTCACCAGAGCACTAAACACCACTCGGCTGGTTTCCAACTGCGTCCATGCCAACTCCTCTTCATCCTCCTCTTCCACATCCTCTTCCTGTGCCACATTTCCTGCTTCCGCTGCGCTCGCTCCCCCTTCTTCCTTTTCTACGGCGTCCCCCAGCACCGCCGCAGTCGCTCCAGAACGTCTTACAAAGGAGAGCAGCGATTTTCCATATGCCAGGAGAAGCTCTGCAAAGCCTGCGCTTCCTTGCTTATCTTCTGGCACCTGTTGCAGTAGCTCCACAAACAATCGTGTCGCCTCCGTTAACCGCTCGCCTTCAGCGACACTCCCCTCCCCGGAAGCATCCATAGGAGAAGAACTCAGCGAAAGCCCGCAGGCACGCCGGAACGAGATTCCTGCACTTTCCCCCAGTAGCTCGACCACCGACGCATTCGCTGCGACAAGACCCGAGACTTCAGCGGGAGACGGAGCAGTTGCGGACAGATGTGCACCAGCAGCAGAGCGTTCCCCAGCTTCGTCGGCAAATACTTTTGTGGCGGTATCAGGTGCGGCAACGGCAGACGCATCAGCAATGTTCTCCGAAGAAGCGGGGGTTGAGGTACCGTTTGCAGCCGTTTGGCTCGTTGTCACGTTCTCTGGAACGAGCGGATTCCCAGGGGGCGATGGAGTGGCGGCAGACATTGAGGATCTGCGGTGAAGAACGCAAGCGCGAAGATTGAAGTTGAGATTTGGGATGAAACACGTAAGCGAGCCGCGGCTGGACCACTGGAGTCGGACGTTGAGAAGTTCACAGTGGCGGGACTTTCTGAGTAGATCCCTGCAGTACTCTCCATGCGCTCTCCGTGAAACAAACCGTGTTTGACTTCGACACCAATCGTCGCGACTTTGGCGCGAAATCCAATAGTGCAAAGCAATGAGTGGTGTTCACCTCTTAACCTCACCCTCATCCCGCTCTCAAGAGTTATTGATCCGGATTTATGAACATTACAGCTACGACTGTCAGCTCAAAACATTTCCATCCGGTATCAGACCTTTCTTCGTACATACAGTACAGAACACAGTACCATCTTGAGACAACCTGTCGCTCAGCCATAGGGACGTACAGCACCACGTACAGTACTGTACCAGTTGTATTTGCAGTACTGATAATGACCACTGTTGTCGCTGCTTAGTTCCAGAACGAAGCAGGATTCTGCATCGCATCGCAGTCGCTTGGCCCGGAACGAACACCTCGATGACACGTGTAGGATTCAGCTACCAGGTCTGCTCCGTCTGCCGACGACCGCAGGTCATCCCACTTCTGGCACGTGCACTTCCAAAACACAAGCACGTACCCCACCACACGGAAGTGCGCAGGTTCCTCACTCCTGATCCACACTATCGCAATTCTTTTCACCGTGAGCCTGCGCAATGCATCCGCAGGAGATTTGCTCTTCGGCAGTTACGGTAGTTCTTTGCACATAGATTGGTATGGACCACCGAAACTGTCATCGGCTCAAAGACCTGCACTGTATGTTTCAAGCGCAGTCGTCTCTGAAGCGGCAAGTCTTGTGTTCGTCGCTTTGCGGCATTCGAGCACGGCCAGGACCCGAACAGCTGATGAATTTTGGATGTCCAAATGTTTGTTTCTGGGTTGCTGCGATTCTTGTTTTCATTTGTCAGTCCACAGTACGGTACACTTCGTCTGCCAAGTATGGCTGTAGAACCTGATCCCAAGTACTACGAGCTTGCGCACCGCGCGCTTGGATCAGCTCACCATCCCCATCCGCTTTCTATTCGGGCCGGCATCCGTGTGCTCATTGCGTCACAGCAAGCAAGGGTTCACGAATGGATGGATGAAATCACGAATACCACCCCAATATGGGGATCGCAGTGCTGTTTGTCCGAACGCACATGTGCTATGTCACTGTAGCAGCAGCACATCGCAAACAAACTGCGACCATATTGCCACCACCATGGTGCCCGTTGCAGCATCTGAAAGTCTATCTCCTCGTGTTTCATAGTTTGTTTGAAACGAAAGTCAATCTCTCAAAGACGAATATCACAGGCAAATGGCTTCAGCGAGAATACACAGCTCCATCTGAGTAAGAAAACTGTTTTTCCAATCTCAATGAACCACCGTCTTCTTTACTTTCTAGTTAGACCGTTACACTTCACTTCCGGCGAGCTCTCTTTGCAGGAGTTTCCGCATTGATCATTCATACTCGTCAATCCGCAGAAATTTGTTTGTTGTTACATTGCTCTTGGTATGTATGAGTTATTGAAAGAATGCAAATGACTCTCTTCGCACTAGTAGGGAACCCAAACTTCTTCAAAAGTGTATGGTACATCCTAAACTAATTATGACACTCGAGATTTTACTGATGTGTTTTAGCAATTCTAAGTATTGCAAAATTGCCACCGTATGTTGGCTCGACGAGGGCGAACTGCATCAAGACAATTCTATGAGCACTTCTTTATCTACTGCTTTTTGTACAGCTTGTTTATAATGTGCCGCAATCTCGGTCGCGCGACTGAAAACTCGGTTTCACAATCACTAGCAGCAAAAGTAAGATTTAGATCTAAGTGTAGCGTTTATTATACGCACTGGTTAATAATCACCAAATTCAGTTGATGCTATAAATACGTACAATACAGCTCCATTAACCAGAGTCATGGCAGTTTAAACAGTTGTAGCCGACTAAATGTCATTTTGTTCTGAGCGTGAATTGTAAGTGCACTGCATGAGTGCACACATGAATTGCCTCAAACCCGTACAGAAGAGCACTCAAATGATATCTTTCGTGTAGACTTGCACTGTCGTAACCCATAAGGGTACCCTTTCGTTAACCCGCACGGGACTGTTGGACGATTCCGATCAAATCGACGTTTTGGAAGTAAAAAGACTACCAACGAAATGCAGAATGTTTGCTGACTAAATTTACGTCGCTCTAATGCAATTGTACGAAATCAGCGATACTTGATTGCGTTTAGAGACTGAAACGTTTACTGCCAAAAGCGGCTCAAAGCTTCTATACTGTGCTTCTTTTTCCAGATAGAGCAAAGTGCACTTTTTGTGCCTATATCCCCGACCCTTTGGAATACCCGGAAGACCTTTGAAAACCCTAATAGGTTGTCTGACGTACATCCCGCACCACAGAGGGAGCAGTTTACATATTCCCACTTCTGCTCAATCATATAACTTCGCTTCTCATTCACATAAAGTCTGAACATAAGGGTTTCACCAGCACAATACACACGCTGGTTTAATCTGATAAACCTGCCAAGTCAGATCTTATCAACAAAATAGTACTACTATGGTTGCACGGACTATTGTTCGTCTGTACATGTTTTTTGTACTTGTCTACGCAATTCAGGGAGTATCTGTAAATAAGGTCTTTTGTCGGCTGTCTCCAACGGTATCCAGATGCGCACGGGACCCAATGAAGTCTGAAGGAAATATCAAATGGTGCCCATACCATATATGTGCTCCGAGCTATATAGCAGCACACGAATGTCCAAACAATTCTGAGCAAGCCACACACAAGTGTCACGCGTCTACGACCAACACTCCGATACATCGCTGTCTCGATCAAAAGTTTGACAAAGTTGTGCTACTTCCAGTTGGCTGCGAAGCAACAGATAGCTGCACAGGAGAAGTGCCGATGTGCGAATGTGTCGCCGATGCTTCAAAACGACAGTTCCTAGCACCCGATGCACATATCAAGCCGTCATGCTAAAAGCACTGGACATTTTTCATGCTTCTGCTCTACGTACTGGAACATACCCCATCAAAATTCTACTCTTCCGTTCGTAAAAAGCTGGACACATCTCAACATGTAATCAGGGTGAAACAGGAACAATAAATGGATTCGGGCGTTGGGCATATGCTGCTGTGTCCAAGGGGAAACTGGAACACTGTTTAGGTGCAGAATTCAAGTATTTGCTGAAATATCGACATTAGGAGAGAGTACAGACTTCGCCCCCAGATGACCACTTTTCTGTATTGAAGAAGTAACGGTTTCGGCTGGAGCGAACGGTGAGTAGGTGTGCTATTACATCTGCACATGAAGGTATCAGAAATCAGGTTCTCCAGCTGTGATGTAGATGAACAACAATAAAAACGCCGAAAGTCGTTGAAGAAATACTTTGGTGGGCGAACGACCACTCGATAGGCGCAAGTATAGATCGAGAGAAATGTTTCTCACAGTGCCGATTGCAGTTGTCTACGACTCAGATCGTAGATTTGTGCACAATATGTACAGTGCGGCGATACCTTTAACTGCTTGTCATGTGCTACTCTAGTCACGGGGGAACAAGACATTGAGGGGTTCTCCGAAAGCTCCAAAGCTCAATCCTTCTAAATCTAAAAAAAACAACCAAGCGTAGGACAGCACGGCTTGTGCAAAACATAGCCACAGGTCATCGACGCTCAATCGAAGCGAGCTGGCGAGGGGCACACGACTTCTTTTTTCTGATTTAGCATCCGAAAAGTGATCGGCACCTTTCTCTAGATTAGAGCATGCGTGCAATGCGAGTACATCTGTCCGTTCAACCGATTTTTTCACACAGAAATTGGCGCGTCGCAATTTTTCGCGGGACGGGTGTGGGCAGAAGTACTGCGTTGAAGTTATGAAGTCCTACTTCCCATCTCCACAGGTACACTCACCTTCTGGATACAACGGGCAGAAAAGAGTTGTTCAGTAGACAGTGGTACGAGGACCGCGAGGGGTCTTCAGATGTGTTTGTGATGACGGTATCTTTTTTAGTACTTGTATTGGTTTTCGGATGGTCTTCGAAATTTGATCTGGTGGAAATGAACGCGTGAATTCACTGATATCTCGGAAACGTGAACTGTCCGAGAATACTACACAACCGATATGCATGGCAACCCGAACGTCACAAATGAATACTAATGATCCTGCGGAAAGCAAAAACAATATTTGACGTGTGCTGTGGTACGGGTAAGTACATGCGGAATGAAAAAAAAGGGTCCCTGTTGCATGCTGAGGACATTATGTGTGGGTCCTGCGGGAGGTTCATTATTTGAACAGAGATGTCCCATCCATCACGAACAGTGGGGTTGCAACTCTTTTCAGTTTATATGTTATGTTGTACCTGGTGATAGACCAAATGATCATCGTTTGTTTCGTTCTCCGTTTCAATGTACTACATGAGAATGTTGCAAGAAGTCGACATACTCGCAACTGTTACTTTATTGCGCCAGCCGAAGATAATCATCCTTACGCGAAAAACCGTGTGAAGAGTGCTTCGAGGCGATGTATATTTTCTGATGGGCGGAGATAGAGAAAATCGTTGAACCGTGCTGTAAGACAAGAACAATTAAACTACGATTTGGGTCCCTCATATCTTTCAGTAACCGATTGGCATGGCTTCCACGTACAATTCGTTTATTGGGCACCTGTACATGTAGGAACTCTGTGTCACCTGCACACACTATTCACTCTCACTGCCTG
>JAUKWC010077715.1:0-31320 GCA_032356245.1 Endocladia muricata
ACATCTCTTACAGCCGGGTCAGGCATTGCTCGGCCGCAGAGACGTCACAACAGCACACGGCTATCCTGGGCCACACGTAATATGGGTACCTGGAAATCCAGCCTACAGGTACCGCTTCCGCTAATTGTTAACTCCTATCTGAGACTGTCAACCCGGTCCGCAATCTCACACACTTGCAGCAAAACCAGGGACGAACGACGTGGCTCGGCGGATGATCAGCACACGACGGCGCAATTCAACACCAACCAGGCGGAGTGAAAGGAACTTGTTGCGCACGGCACAACTCAACACCAGCAAGACGGAGGGAAAGAAACTTGATACGAACACTTCGAGACGGACAATGTCCTTCGGGGACAATGGCGGCGAGATCGATAGGGAATGATCAGCAGAACGAAAGAGATCGAGCTACAGTTGGAACGCTGGTCTAATAACATGTAAAAGAGAAGTTCGGGATGAGCGGGAGAAAACAAAGAAAGAAGCGAGGTTGCTGACCAAGACGGGAAGTAAAAGCGGTGCTAAGTCTGGCTGGTCTTTACTTTCAGTCAAAGCCGGTCAAGGGCTTATATAGTGCCCAGTTCCATGTCTCCATCACTACAACACCAGTCGTAGTGTGAACTATGCTACTCAAGCGCACACACTATCCGTACAGCACATAAAATGTAAAGCTGATCTGCTATTGAATTTTCGCTACTGTTATCATATGCTGTCTTTACAGTACAAATTCAAGGTGCGGATACAACTGTAGTCCTGAATTCATCCCAATTCAGGAAATGGTAATCACATTGCCTGAGCGTTTGAACTATTACCACAGCGCTGTCTGATAAGTCAATGTCTCAGTGTGTCAGCCCCACGGGGTGTGCATGCCATTCGTCATTGTATGGTGACAGGACTGTACTCGGGTACTTTCAATACTGCTATACTTCCAACAGTCACTCGCCTCGTCGTACACCTCCCGGCTGTAACGCTTCAGGCGCGAAAGCCACATGCCAAATTGTAGACCACTACAGAAAACGAATCTGTGTCTGATTTTAGCAAGCAGTGCGTCGAATATTACGATGGACGCGTCCGTGTCCATATAGGTGAACACATCGTTAGTGGAGTTGTCCGCACCCAGCTCGCCGCTGTTGTTGAACGGAGTGTCGGTCAACAGCAGCAGAACTTTACCCTCCAGGCACTCACCCGAGTAGAAGGTGCTGCTGTGGACACCGCACTCCAACTTCTTCACGCAAAGCTACTCCGCGAGAATGTTGGCCGGTGGATTCTCCTCGCAGACCGACCCTTCCGACACCTCCTGCGATGGTGGAGACGGGCCAATACGGTTGGCTGGTTCTAGTGCTTCACGGAAGGGGTCGTTGGGCTCCGACAGTGATGGGTACAGAGTGGACCGGAATGCCTCACTAGCTTGCCGCATGCGACTGTGTGCCACCACATATACCACTTTGTTGTCGCTTCCCTCCAGATACAACTCCATCTCCTCTTTCAGCTGGGAATACCACGAACGGAGAGGCTCCACGGATAGTCCCACACTGGGCGTGGTGCTCAGCAGTGTCACCTGCCGACGACGAAATGGGCTTGTGTTTTCCGAATCGGCATCCGGCACCTCCGAGTCCACCTCAATAACCTCTGAACAGGCACCGTCACTTTCAGGCGCATCACTTAGAAGTCCTAAGGCCACCCGGGTATCGCTGCCCATGTGGGCAAAGACCCTTGGCAAGTGGTTATTGGGCGACTCAAAGCGGTCCAGATACGGCCACTTACTGCGGTACTTCACATCGTACAAATTTTCCTTTGTACCGATGGGTTCCAAGCTCGACAGGAACAGACTGATAACTTCCCGCATTTCCGCATCCTTCTCAGCAGTTAGGGTCCAGGCTACCGTACCGATTGTACTCTCCTCCACACGTGCCATCCCATTCCCTCGCAGCGTTGTCTCGTGCGTGATGGCTGCAAAACCATCAGCGCATGACTTAAACGCCACAAATTGCTGGACGCGGGGACGAAACAGAAGGTAGAATCCGAGTGAAGCCTCACACTTCAACACTCCTACTACCATCGCCGGCCTCGTCAACGCCCGAGCTAGCAGGTTCACAGCAAACGCAAGACGAGTTCCCGTTTGGTTCAACTTTTTCAAAGCGAGACCGCATTTGCTGACGCACCTCAAGTGGCATACGTTGATAGCGTGGAAGATCATAAGAACCTCGAAGGTTCTTGGGCGTCCAATGGAAAACAATCCTAGCAGAACTACTTCCCAAACCTCGCTGAACTTAAAGGGAATGAACTTGGTGCCAACAATAAGCGACAACCCATACTTCTTCTGCCTCAGGGCTAAATCCACGATTTTCCTAATAATCTTGTCTATTCGGGTCAGCCACAGGATTGATAGCGCTGCGCGCACTATCTGCTTCATCTGCTCGCCGCCTAGGTCGCGAGAGACCAGGTCGGCGCACTCGATAGAAGTGCAGAGGTCACTGGAAGGGTTGCGCTTCTCACTCTTCAGTGCGGAAATTTCCTTGGTCGCCATTCAGGCGTGGTCGTGTTCTGCAACGAAAAAGTGCAGGAAGGGTGACATGTGGAACTTCGTGATGTCAAACGTCACGTTCACCTGGGATGAGCAGAGAATGGCAATGAAGGCAGGCAAGCACACGCCGGCTGTCCCGGGCAGGCTAAGTTCAGTCGGCCCCATGGTTATAGGGCGGTGAGAAATGAAAGAGGAAAGAAAGCCCAGGAATGACAGGGACGTAAGGAGGGAGGGGCAGTGTTTCGCAACAGAAGCAGGGAATACCACGTGAATCGAAGTACAGGAAAAATAGACGAGGGCGAAGCAAGGAAAGCAGCGGAGACCGCGTCGATAAATCGGTATCACCAAGATTTATGGTGTCGTGCTGTGTGAGTAGATTTGTGCCCTTTGTATCGCGCACAGGGAGGGTAGCGGCCAGGAACACGAAATGCTCCCAAACGCTCTCCTTTTGTTCCGTAACAGCAGGTACGGAACGATGGCGCCCGCTTCACGAAGCATCGAAAATAACTAGGTTATACAGGGGGCGGGGGGGTGTTACTAAGGACAGGGGATGTGATCTCCAAATGTGAACACACATGCGCAGACGGATGCGCGAAATTTAGTCTGCAAAACAGCATCCATCCACTCATGTATTCACACGTGTCTAGATCTTAAACACTATCACTAGTGACACCCCACCACTCTTATAAATTACGTACTTCTGAAACGTAAAATGCAGCTATTGCGACGTGCTTAGAAACGCTTATTTTTTGTGCGGGACGATAATTGCCGTCGACCGTGCGTGTTCAACCTTTCCCAGCCGTCGTGTCCGTTCCCCTCCCACGCTACTACTTTGTTCTCTCAGTCTGTGCATTATCTACCGTCCCCGGTGTATGCTCCCTAGCATACGGATCCTTTCTAGTCTTCTCGGCCTTCACATTGTAAAAACAACTGTCCTTCAGTCTCAATGTTGATCCTTTCTGGCCAGTCGCATACTTCCGAAATGACCGACAAACTTCCCACGACGACCTCCACCCACAAACTGCGCACGTTGGCCATGGAGCCGCAGCTAGGGCTACAATCTGAGCCGGAATCGCAGCCATCGGCGACAGGGGAAGAGTTCCGCGCCGAAGCGGGGGTGCAGCCCTCTCTATCTGAGTCGCCAACACGCAAAAGCCAGCCTGGGACGCCCTAGCCCAGGCGCCCTCCTCGTCCGACCACTGTACAGCACCAGAGATTTCGGACGGTGAAGACTCCGAGGTGGTTGCTGTGGAGGTCGACGAGCATCCGATGTCGTGTCGGACTTTCTCAAAGGTCGGCTACGAATCCACCCAGGTCTACGTACATATTGCGCAGTCTATACAGCCGCAGCACCTTCTTTGCGAAGGCACTGACTGCACCATCGACGGCCTCCGTGCCAGCATGGTTGAGCGCGGCTATACGTACAACCTTGGCGTCATGTTCGTCACAGTGCGACTGTGCGACTATACCTTGCTACCGGATATTCCTGACAAGAGCATCAAGTACTGCACCTTATTGCGCAAAGGTGTGAAGTGTGCTATGGTGGACGGCCTTGATCTCCACCAAGTTGTCGTTAGCGTGAAAGAGCGAAAGGATGGCACGGCATGTGCTTGCAAGCGGCTCCGCGTGCGTCTTATCCGGCGAGAGGATAGACGGGGCATGACCAATACGAAGATTATGTTCTACGCGTCGCAGCAGAACACCTCCGCCGGACCGGTCCGCATCGACAAGTCGTTCTTCCACTACCCCATGAGTGTCACCGACTTCATGCAGGCTCCCGCCGAGGAGAACGACATGGACCCACCGGCGTTGAGTCAGAAGGGAGCTGGGGAAGCGATGACGAAAGCCATTATGCTCCCACCAACCGTCCTGTCCGCCAACCGCCCCTACGTACGCGAAGGTAATATTCTTCTTTGAGACTCAGGCCTCGTGGTAGTACTGGGCCACCTGACCTTCGACACCTCGACGTCTAGGAAGCTCCGCAGCACTCACCTTGATGACCAGCATCTTTGGTCAGAGAGTCCTCAGGTCGCTTCTCTGTTTGTGACTTCCGCGTCGCAATTCATCAACAATAGGGACCGCAACAAAAAGTTTGAATTTGAAGCTTTCCACTCGTGTGCGCGTCAGCTTTTCCAAGTCTGCATAGACTTGTTGGAGAAATATGGCAAGGCGAAGGGCCTGGGTTATCACGACGTTCTGGGCACTGGGATTCCTTATTCGCAACTCCTCAGAATTTCCGTCAAAGAGCTCTACCTGAACCAGATGCGCCTCCTCTCCAAGAGAGAAAACGACTATGGAGAAGATCTGGAGAAGTGCAACGAGGCCTGCCCTACGAGCGTCCCAAATAAGGTACCTGACCACTTTGCTCCCGGGCTCAGCAAGCACGCCGCCCAGGCTCGCGTGACGACCATAGCTGCCGTGCCTTCTACACGCCGCTCTGTCTGGCGTGATCCTACTTCCCTCGCGACTGCGGTCGAGCGTGCAGTCACTGCGCGGAACGCCCCAGGAGTGCTGCCTGCGACAGAGCGCTTGGCAAGGAGACAATGGCTGCACCCTCCTCACAGTCAACGCCTCGACTTGTGGAGCCTGTGCAGTCCGGGAAGTCTGGTGGGGTGAATTGGGCAGTGGCGCAGTCGAGATGACGGGTCTCTGAGAGGACCAAGGCGGCCGAGGCGAAAACGGGCCTACGTGAAGGCGCCTCGCATATGTTCGAGGACAAGTTTCCGAACCAGCTGCCGGTCGACACTGGTGACAAGAACGTGGTGTTTGACGAAACACCGCAGGCTTTGGAAAATCTGGGGCGCGTTGGCCCTCCAGATCGCGAAGAAACGAAGCTGCAGCTATGGATGGCGAAAGACCCGCACCCGACGCTCTGGCTGCATCCCACCCACGTACCCATTGAGCACCGAGCGTACTATCACCTCTTCGTCAAGTAGATTGTAGTCAGGCATTGGCTCCAGTTCTTGACAGGGAGCTACGTGTACTTTATCGGGCTTGAGGGTTTCAATGTGGGTCCGGGCATCTGGAAAGCCCAACCAGGCTCCGAGGCACTTCCGGAGGAACGTATCAGATCGGGGTGAGGATAACGGCAGAGGACATGCCTGCTTCCAGAGGCAAAAAGGTGAGCCTCAGCACCTCGGCTGCACGTGCCTTGAGAATCTCGGTGACTGCAGCGGCATTCCGCGCGGAAGCCTCGACTCCCTAACGTTAACGCCCAAGTGGAAACGTTTCCCTGGTGAAAAGCTGTATCCGTTCATTAGGGGCACATTCAGCGGGAAGAATACACTGGGAAGGGGGCCAAATGAGACCTGGTGGATCCCAATTGTTAGCAAGGCGGAAAACGGGAGGGACGCAGCCAACGTGGAGGTGGAAATCGCCCGCTACTCCCGTAGACGGAGCCTAGTGACGAAAACTTGTGAGTAGAGGAGGGTACTACGTGTGGGCTTCGCGAAGGCGTGCGCATCTGGACGCGTGGGTGTGTCAGCTTGTTGCCTACTTGGGTCTGAGAAAAATGTCCAGGACGAAACTGTTCATGTCTAAGACAGGGGCCGGTTTTTGGTCCCTGGGAAGGACTCCCTGCTGCAAATGTCGCACAATGACTTTGGCGAGACATTGAAGGCGGAGACGCTTCGCTTTTCCGCCATCATGAGAGGGGCAGTGGGCTTTGCGTTGCGAGTACGTGACTATTCACACGTGCTTGCAAACGGGAAGGAGAGCGGGAAGGTGGCGGCGGCGGCGTTGTTCCAGATGTAGAAGATCGTTGTGCGGTCCAACTCTGTGCTTTTCGGGCATGCGCATCTGACGCACGCCGGGGCTGGGTCTGAGGACCATATGGCGGATGAGTTGACGGTACACCACCGTGTGGAATTTATCCCCGAGGAGATAGATGTTCTGACCCAGGTATTCTACGCACTGGGACGGTGGTGGTAGTTCCCGGCCAATGAGATCGCCCGACTAGGTCGTAGGAGTAGTGAAAGAGGTGGGGAGCCGGACAGTCGGGCCGAGGCGGACATGGTCCGGTTTTTAGACTTGCACGCGGTCGGGAGTACTAGGGCAACGGAGATCGGTCCTAGAGATTCTGGTTTCGACTGCAATGACCTCGAGGATTTGATTGCCGTTCTGACAAGTACTAAAGAAGATTAGGTAGCTACACGAAGAAGTAGCTGAATAGCGTGAAGTGAAACAAACGTAGACACTACATGCCGGTTTGAGAAGCAATCGCAAACGAGCAGGCCACGATACGGCAGCTGAGAAAGACTTTGGCTCAGCCGGAAGGAACATCGCCCAGAAATATGGGCAATTTTGGGGCCGCCATAGCCGGAAAAAGAGGTTTCAAAAGCAATGAAAGGTCAGACTACGGGGGTGCCACTAGTGGCAGGGGGATGAGATCTCAACATGTACACACACAGGACCAGATAGACATGCAAAATCTAATCTGAAAAACATCATCCATCTGCCTATGTATTTTCACATGTGCAGATCTTCGCACCTGTCACTAGTGACACCCCACCGGTCTTAAAATGCACTTATTTTTCAACGCCACGAAATACACGATTACCACCGCTCTGGGACGTCGGTTCGAGGTTTGGTTTGTTTCTAAGCTTCGTATGATAGTTGTAAGAACTGTTCAGCACAAGAAGTGGGTACCTTCCGTTCTGCACGGATCACCCATAGCACGGCTACGGCGAGGTTTGAGGGAATTGTTAGCATCTGTACTTGCAACGTGCTTCTAAGGGTAGGTGGTCGTAGAGCGTAGAAAGAAAGTTGTATCATATCAAAGCATGCCGACTCGACTGTAGGCCTCAGCATTGCGCTGCAGTTGGCAACACCTCCGCGCAAACCACGCAGTGCTAGAAGTATGAATTCGTGTGCACGTTGTGAACCAGCGACAATTCGATGCACAAAGCAGGCTGCACTCCACAAACGCAATGCGGAGCACAGGTCCACTATGTTTGAGCCCCACGATACAGCCAAACGTCTTATGTTCGGGACGCATTACACTGACGCCGTCCAGCAGCACTCGTGCAATGTGTCACACCTTACGAGGATTATACGCTGGTCCTTGTTTCCGTTGCACTCTGTTAACAATACTATCCGGAAAATGAGAGCAGAGTTTTTCACATCATCTCATGCCACATAACGTCGGCAACATGCTACGCAGGCCAGTGCAGCCGAACATCTCCGAGCCTAATGCTCAGATTCGTAATGCCGCAGATGCCGCATATTTCGCATAGGGGTCTTCGGTGTAGCGGCGCGAAGTGCGTTGGAAGGTAAGTGAGAGAATGAAGGGTCCAAGATAAGCCAAAACAAGTGAGACACGCTATAGGTCATCGTTTCACATTGGGGTACGTCAGGTGAGATTCGTAATCGCACTCTAGTGGAAATTTTGCGGTACAGCCTGAATGTCTTACTCGGAAATAAACTGCGGGTAATGGATGCGGGCGTTCACTGTACGCCGCAGTTCAAATTATTTATTTTTTGGAAGTCGGCGTCCATGCGAAAGCCCGACGTACTACAAGAACTCCACATTTGGATTTGTCACGGAGGTCAGCATTCCATGGCATTCGATGACTTGCAGTGCGGGTGGAAGGTTTAGTACGCTACTGTACCTGGTGGACGTCCGCATCTAGTTCCAGAAACACAGACGTGGTCGTGGGATACGTCATTGTGCGTATGGGTGGTTGAAACAGGGGGAGGGCATAGCAAACTGGAGATGGGACTGCACCGTGAGGCTACTGACGTAGGTCCGCCTAGATACTTTGTAAGAAGTGCGCTTTTTACAGCGCGGAAATGGGGTGACATGAGACCCGACTTTCACCGCGCGCCATGGACCCCGGGTCTAGTTACACTAGGTTCAGTACGCAGCAGTACGTCGCTTGGAGCTACAAAAAGTAAGAATGTACTGCAATAATCTTAAAAATGAAGTTGCAAATTTTGCAGCACGCCACGCAGTACGACTGCATCGCGAATCTCCGCAGGCTGTAATGTCGATTATATTATGACGAGACCGATCTATTGAAACCTGCAGCACAGTGAATAGTTTTACTTGTCGTCAAAGTCCACTTAGTGGAATTCCCGAGTCGATCTGTACATGATCCAGGGTCCCACCGTGTAGCGCACGCGAAGTTTAGTGCATCTCGCACCCAGTGAGGTTTCCGAAAGTTTGAGTAACCCGCCAGCCCCGAGCATAGAACAGCGCTGACTGTGTGCGGCACGCCGGCCAGCCCGAATGCGACAAATCATTTTTCTACCCGTTTTGTTCTGTCACTAACTATTTTGAGTCTTTTGGTCTTATTCTAACCATAGCCAGAGATATATTTGGACACAGTCAGTAGATTGCCCTACTGAATATTCTGAGTCGGCGCAAATTATTCGCAGTGGCGGTAGACTTAGTCTGTACACTAGGCGTAGAAACAAGTCCGCACATAAACTACTCATCCAGCGATGTGGTGACCTGTTCATAGTCGCTGTGAGAAGCTCCGTTCCTTCTTCGACATGGCCCCCTTCACTCACCGGCGACTGACTCCGTGCTATTGGGTTGAAAGCCGTTCGGCTCTAGTCCACAGATCCGACTATTCTCGCTGCAGAGTGTCGGTAATGCTAGTTCGGAGATAGTTCTCGTGTTTTCGCTGCGACACGCTGAGAGGCCCCAACCCACGTCGCCTGTAGAGAAAACACAGAAACCCTCTCTATCCTCGTGAGTTACGTCCCCGACGTCAGAAATTTCCTCCATGCCGGCCCCTTCGCCCTTCAGATTTACAACCCTAAGCTTAAAGGCTATTTTCTCTTCGTTGCTGTAGGGTACTTACGAGCAGTACGAAACTTACGAGGATGCTTTTAGCGCAAGCTCACATTCCGACGGAAGTCTCACCTTCTTCCGATCGGCCCGACAGTCCTTTGTATTTGATCTCCGATCGGCTGTCGACTTGCTCAGCTTTGGAGACCTCCGTGGGCTCGCGCTACAACTCCATACACGTCAGTGTGCGACACCCCCAAGAAGAATCGCGCACACCCTCACGTAACAGAGCACGTCTATATGCGATTTTGACACCATTCCGAACCGTTACCGATCCCCTCGAGGACTGTACAGAGCGTGGCTGGCATGTACCGCGTCTCTCTGGAGCAATCTCCTTATCTCCCCCCGTGCCAACACAGAATATTGAGCCCTACTCACCCTCACTATGCCACCTTTGGTGACTTGTTTGCTGTTAGATAGCTGGTCTCCCAGGGGCCGACCTCTGTTGGCTGCCGAGGCTGAAGATCGAAATTTCGAAGAGCGGCTTGTGTATCGCACGTGGACCTGGTCTACGGCCGTGTCATACACACCGGGCGGGTGTCCGAGTCAGGTATTGCTAGTCCTGGTTTTTCACTTGGAGAAGGTCTGATTCTAGTAGTACTAGAACCGGGCGTCGATCTGGTAGAGGTCCACGTCTAGTAAGGCTACACCTGGACGTCTACATCGCGGAAATCCGAGTGCAGTTAAATTAAACCTGAACGTCCAACTGGCAGTATCCCCAGCCCAGTGCTACTAGACCTGAAACTGCGAAATGCCTACTAGACCACGGGTATACCTCGGCCTCGCACTGTACCTCGTGGACATCCACATCCATTTCCGGAAACACAGATGTTCATAGGCATGCGCAATGTCCTTGCGCCACCCATATCAATCTATGAGCGCTGAAACGTTCGTATATAGGTGAAATTTTGGTTGCGAAGACCCGCGTGCTGTTCCGATATCTGTGTGGTAACGCGAGGGTAGCGTAAGAAGACTTCCCCTTGTAGTAACTGGGCTCGTTCCTCGCAGTCGTAAAATTCTTTCGACAAGGACAGGGGACACCGGTAAGGGTTGACTTAGCGGGCATTCTAAAAGTCCCCGGCTTGTTTCGGCTTGTCCTTCCGCAAGACCTCGTCACCCATCCTCTATTCTGGGGTCCGTTGGGCAATGAATTCTGCCCCATATGGGTTCCACTCTGGCCAATCTGAGGACAAAGTCATATCTATAGAAAATATTGAACTTTCCACTGTTTTATTAGATTGTAAGGGTGCCATACCTCCACCATCCACCTCGTGCTCATTTCGGGTTCCAGTAAAAATGTTTTTACAACTATTCGTAGCTGCGATTGGTTAGGTCGGTATTCTTCGGACCACTGTACGAGCATCTGTGTGGGAGTTTGATTCTCGCTAAGTGCCTTTGCGCTTCGAACAGCTCGCTGCGGAGTGGGCAGGTTCCGAAGTAGTTGTGTTTCAGGAACCTTTTAAAGAGCCCATTTGAATAGAGTAGAGCATTCGGGGACAACTTTTAAACAAGTATACCATAGGGATGCAACGAAAATGACCTATGTTTATGACGCTGTTAGATATAGTGGGGTCTTAAGAACCTTTTTCAATTTTGTTAGACTTTTAGAAGTAACGACTACGCTTTCACCCAGGAGAGCTCCCCGAAATAATATTCAGACTTTACTTCCCCAAAGACTCAAATATTTTAACCACTTCACCTCGTTTCCATCATACTCAAAACCATGGAGCTCGTCACAATGCTCCTTAAAGCAATCCCCGCCAGTTTTATCTGTGTTTCGAGAAATGGAAGCGGACATCCACAGGATGTACTAGCGTCGTAAGCCTTCCATACAGACTGCACATCTTAAAAAGCCGTACAATGCTGAGTTCCGTGGCATTCCAAAACCTGGAGTTCGTGTAGTACGGCGATTTCTTGCATAAACACCGTCTTCCAAAAAGAAATTAGTTCGAACTGCCGCGTCTAGTGAACGCCCACATCCGTTACCCACAGTTCACTTTCTATTAAAGCCTTCAGCTCATACTGTGAGTTATGCAGAACACTGCACTTTCGCATCTCACCTTGCGTATTTCATTGTCACATGATGATCTATAGCCTACGTCACGTGGATGGGCTTACCTTGGACCTTCCATACTCTTAATTGCATTCCAATGGATTTCGCGCCACTGCACTGAAGACCGCTACGTGCGATATGCGCCATCTGCGGCTCTACGATACTAAACATTATGCTCGGAGATGGTCAGCTGCACTAGGTGACCAAGAATCTTGCCGACGCTATCTGGCAAGAGATGATGTGTAGAACTCTGCGATGATATCTCGGACAGTATTGTAAACATAGCGGAACGCAAACAAGCGCTAACATGTATTCCGCGTAAAACGTGCCAGATTGCACGATTGCTGTTAGACGTTGCTCGTTTAGTGCGTACCGAATATAAGAAGTTTGACATCATCGCGGCGCTCGAACGGAGTGGTTCTTTTCTTCGCATTGCGTTCGTATAGTAGCGTCCGCTTTGCGAATCGACCCAATACTGGCCAACAATGCGCGCACAAAATCATACCTCTGCAACCACGTTGTTTGCGCCGTTGTTTTGCGAATTACAGCGCAGGGCTGCGGCCTATAGTCCAGTCGGCACCCTTTCATACGAAACAACTTTCTTCCTAAGCTCTCCGGCCACCTATCCTTAGAAGCACATTCCATGTACAGACGTCAACACTTCAATCCACCCTTGCCGTAGCGGTGCCACAGTTGACCAACGCAGAACAAGAGGCCCACACTTACTGTGCCGAACAGGTCTTGCACGTATGACACGAAGCGTAGAAACAAACCAAACTTCGAGTCGATGTCAAAAAGCGGTCGTAAACATGTATTTCGAGGCGTTGGAAAGGAAGTAAAGTTTAAGATCTGTGCGGTGGCACTAGTGGTAGGGGTTGAGATCTGCGCAAGTCAAAATATATGGGCAGATGGATGTTATTTTTCCGATAACACTTCGCACACCTGGCTGATCATGTACTCTCACATGTGTAGATCTCAGCCACTGTCACTAATGACATCCCCTATGTCTCATTTCTCATTACTTCTCGACCCTCTCATTCCTTTTATAGCGGCCCCGAAGTCGCCCACGTTTCTGGGCGACCTTTCTTGCGGCTGAGCCAAATTCTTCGTCAGCGACCATATTGAGACCAACTCGCCGGAACTGGTCCTCCACCTGGCACGTAATATTTAAGTTTATCTCCATTCACGCTATTCTGCCACTTCTTCGTGTAGATACTTGATCTTTCTCACTAACTGTCGAAACGGCGACCAAATCTTCGGGGTCATTGAAGGCAAAACCATCGTCTCTAGAACTGACCCCATCTGCGCTACAACCCCCATCCGCGTCTGGGTCCGTAAGCCCCACCACGTCAGCGTTGTCCACTGTCTCCAGCTCCTCACGTCTTTCATTACTCCTACGACTAACTTGGGCCATCTCACAGCCCGAGAACCGCTGTGGCCCTCTCACTGCGTAGAACACCTTGTCCGGCACAGCTTTCCTTTTCGGCAAAAAATACATGTGGGACCGTACCATCAACTCATCCGCAACGCGGTCCTCATTGCCAACCCCGACGTGCGTGAGATGCCTATGCCCGAAAAACACAGAGGTCGGCGGCACAATGATCTTTTCTATCTTCAATGACACCGCTGCTGCGACCCGATCGCTTTCTTCCACGTATGCTACCACGTGCGAGTAGTCACACACCCATAACGGGAAGTCCACTGCCCAGCTTACGATTGCTAAAAAGCCCAGCGTCTCCGCTATTAATGACTTGTCGAATTCATTATGCGGCGCTTGTCACGGGCAGTTCTTCCCAGTAACCAAAAACCGACCCCCCGCCTAAGGTATGAACACCCTCCTCCCCGACATCTTCCTCGGACCGACGTAGGCGGCAAGCGGACCCATCGACGCGCCGAGCTGCGCTAGCCCGTGCGAAGCTCACGCCTAATCCCCACTCGATTTGCAAGCATCCATCACCTGGGTCTGTGGTGTGGAGTAGCAGGCGATTCGCACCTCCAGGTTCACTGCGTCCCTCTCGTCTTACCCCTCGTTGACGATCCGGTTCCACCAGGTCTCATTCGGCCCCTGTCCCAATCCATTCTCACCGTTGAATGTGCTCGCAACGAACGAAAACAACTTTTCAACGGGGAAAAGCTTCCACTTGGGCGTCAACATCAGGGGCTGGAGGCTTCCTCGCGGAATGCCGCTGTAGTCGGCGATATGCTCAAGGCACATGTCCGCCGAGATGCTGACGCTGACTTTGCCGCCTCTGAAAGCAGGCATATCCGCTGCCATAGTCCTAACCCTCATCTGCTCCGTTCCTCCGGAAGTGCGTCGCTGGCTGGTCGTGCTTTCAGATTTCCGGACCCACATAGAGAACATCAAGCTTGATAAAGTACACGTAGCTCATAATGATGAACTAAAGCCGATGCATAGCTATGCCTTCCTTGATGTAGAGGTGCATGTGCGCCTGGTGCTCAATGGGCATGTGGATGAGGACCAGCCATAGCATGGGGTGCGGGTCTTTCTCCATTCACACCCGCAACTTCTCTTCTTCGTAATCTGGCGAGCCGACGTACGCCAGATTTTCCCAAGTGTCGGATGTGTTTTCAAAAACCACAGTCTTGTCCGCAGTGGCGACCGGCAGCTGGTTCGAAACCTTGTCGGCGAACATCTGCGGAGCACCTTTACGTTGGCGCGTGTTCTCCTGGGCCGCACTGGCCTTCTCAGCGACCCGTCGCCTCGACTTCCCCGCTGCCTTTTTCACTGCATCAGACTTCCCGAACTGCACAACCTCCACAAATCGAGGAGTTCACCGTCACGATGGGGCAGCCGTTGTCTCCCTGGCAAGCGCTTTCCTCGCGGGCAGCACTGCTAGGGCCTTCCGCGCAGGAGCTACACGCTTAAGTGCAGTTGCCTGGAACGCAGGAGCACGCAGGTCAGAGCGGCGCGTAGATGGCACAGCAGATGTGGACGTCACGCGAGCCGGGGCGGTGTGCTTTCTGAGGCTGCCAGTACAGTGCTCAGTTACCTCGCTGGCTAAGTGCCTAGCGCAGGTCTTATTGGGTTTCTCCAGATCATCTGCACAGTCGTTTTCTTTCTTGGAGAAGAGCTGTTTCTGGTTCAGGTAGAGCTCTTTGAAGGAAATTCGGAGGAATTGCGGATGAGCAATCCGAGACCCCAGAAATTCGTCAGAACTCAGGCCTTTCGCCTCGCCATACTTCTCAAACAAATCTAGGCAGACTCGAAAAAGCTGACGTGCACATGCGTAGAAAGCTTCAGATTCAATCTTTCCGTTGCAGTCCACGTTGCTGATGAATCGCCACGCGGAAGTCATGAACAGAGCTACGATTCGAAAGCTCTCGGACCAAAGATAGAGGTCATCAACATCGTTGACGCCGAGCTTCTTAGGGGTCGAGGTACCAAAAGTTTGGTCGCCCAGCAGTCTCACGTAGCCTGAGGCACGGAGAAAAAATTAGTTAGGCGGATGTAGCAGCGGTAGGCAGACAGGCCGATTCCCGGTACCGTAGTTGCCTTCTTCATCGCTTCCCCAGTTCCGTTCTGACTCCATGCCAGCTGATCCGTATGGTTCTCCACCGCGAGAGCCTGCATGAAGTGGATGACACTCATGAGGTAGTGAAAAAACAGCTTCTTGATGCGGACCAGGCCGGCAGAGGTCTTCCGCAGGGCGCGTTGGACAGGGTTTCCGTATCCGTTTTGGCCGGTCCATCCATTTGGCCAACAAGACGCGCGCGGAGACGCTCGCGACCACATACCTTGCTGTCGTTTTCCTCTTTCAGGCTGAGGATATCTCGGCGGCAATGACGGCAGTCTACTATGGCACACTTCACACCTTCGCGCAACACGGTGCCGTCCTTGGTAGTCTCGCCGGCAATATTTGGTCTCGAGCGATTGTCGCACAGGCGCACTGTGATTAACATGACGCCAAGATCGCACATGTATCCGCGCTCAAGTATGCTGGCATATAGGTAGTCGGTGGTGGCGTCCATGCCCTCGCGAAGAACGTGCTGCGGCTATACGGTCTGCTCGATATATACATAGACCTCTGGGGACTCATAGTCGGTCTTTCAGAAAGTCCGACACGACACCGGCTGCTCCTCGACCTCAACAGCAACCACATCGGAGTCCTCACCTTCCAATGTCTCTAATCCTGGAGAGCGGTCGGACGAAGGGCACGCCTGGACTGAGGCCTCCCGGAACAGGAGTTGCCGTGGTAGCGACTCCGATGGAGAGGGTCGCACGCCAGCTTCGGCCCCAATTTTGTCCCCTGTCGTCGTCGGATGTAATTCCGGCGCCAATTGCACACCCGGCTACAGCTCTGTGGCCAACGTGACCGAGTCGCCGATGGAAACCGTGGTGGAAACTTTTTCGGTCAGTTGAGAAGCACGCCACTTGCGATAAAGGATCAATAACGGGAATGAAAAAGGACGTCACTTATAATGGGAAGGCCGAAAACACGAGGAAGGATGGATGTGCAGGAGAGGGTGTACGGGGGAAGGTGGAGGATGGAAAGTCTGAGAAAAGAAAGCGGTAGGGCAGGAGTTGTACGGACGCGACGGCTACGAAAGGTTGAACGGGTACGGTTGACGGCAGTTATCATCGCGCATAAAAGGAAAGAATTTGGAGCTGGCCGCAATAGCTGCCATTCATGTTTGAAAGTTCTTTAACTGCGAAGGTCGGTGGGGTGTCAATAATGACAGAGGTTGAGATCTGCCTATGTGAGAATGCATGGGGACATGGATGTTTTCTTTCAGATAACATTTCGCACATCCATCTCCTCACGTGTGCAGATCTCAGCCCCTGTCACTAGTGACACACTCCCGCACCCAAAATAATGTACTTATTTTTCCAGGTTTCGTGAGGGTGACGCCGCAGTTCGTAACTGCTGTTACGGAACAGAGACGTGAGCGTGCGTGAGCGTTTCGTGTTCCTAACTGCTGTCTTCCCTGTCCGCAATACAAATGGCACACACCTGATCCCACGGAACACCACCTCACACCCTCATGATACAGGTATGTCGACGCAGCTCTCCCTGCTTTTCTTGCTTTCTCCTCGTCTCTCCTCGCTGTACTTCGACCGACGAGATTTTCCTTGCTTCGCTTGCGACACTCTGCTCCTCCTTCCGTGCATCCTCATCATCACTGGGCTGCTTTCCATCTTTTGTTCCTCATCGCACTGTAGCCATGTCGCCGAATGAAATCGGCATGTCCAGGACAGCCGGCCTGTACTTGCCTGCCTTCACTGCCCTTAGCTGCTCATCCGAGTTGAATGCGAAGTTTGACCTCATCAGCTCTACACATCGGCCTTCATGCATTTTGTTATCTCAGCAAACGACGAGGCCTCAATAGCAATCAACGAAATTGCCGCAGTGAGGAGCAAGCAACGCAAGCCTGGAGGCGACTTCCGTACTTCTATCGAGAGCTACTTCACAGTCTCTCGCGAGCTGGGCAGTAAGGAGATGAAGCAGGAAGTGCACACAGCCTTGTCGATCCTGTCGCTGCCCCGAAAAGACAAGAGGACTAGGGAGATGGCGGATGCGGCCCTGAGGCAGCATAACTATGGTGTGTCCCGTATTGTTGGCACTACACTAATTCCCTCTAAGGTCGGCAAGGCTCGGGAAGCATTTCTACTAGGAACCTTTTCTGTTGGCCGCCGCAGAACCTTCCAAGTGCTCATGTTCTTCCACGCGATCAACAAATACCACTCGAGGTGCGGCACCAAACGCGTACTCGCTTTGAAGAAGGTAAATCAAACCGGAATTCGTCTAGAGTTTGCTGCGCAACTCCAAACTCGGTCGTGGATGAAGCTGGCGGAGTCAGTGGGGGTTTCGAAGTGTGAGGCGTTACTCAGACCCTCCCTTCTGTTTTCTCGTCGCATTCAGCACTCTGTGGCTTAGAGGTCACGCGCTGATGGCCTTACAGCCATCATGCTGGAGACCACGCTACAAGGGAATGGGGTAGCAAGTGTGTAGGAGAGCACTATCAGTACAGTAGCCTGTGTCCGAACTGCTGAGAAAGATGCGGCAGTGCGGGCGGTTATCAGTCTGTTCCTGTCGAGCTTGCAAGCCATCGTTAGAAACGAAAGTTTTTACGATGTCAAGCACCGCAGCAAGTGGCCGTATCTCGACCACTTTGAGTCGCGCGATGACCACCTGCCAAGGGTCTTTGTCGACTTGAGCGTGGATAGCCGGGAGGTCTTGGGGCTTCAACCTGAAGCGCCTGAAGATGATGGTGCTTGTTCAGGGGTTATCGAGGTGGAATAAGAGCTGTCGGGTGCCGGTTCGGAAGACACAAGACCGCTTCGTTGTCGGCCGGGGACACTGTCGAGCAACACGCCCGGTGAGGGACTATTCGCGCAGCCTCCTCGTTCTTCGTCTTCCCGCCTGAAAGAGGAGATGGAGTTGGAACTGAAGGGTAACGACAACGAAGTGGTGGATGTGGTGGCACACAGTCGCACGGGGCAACCTAGTGGGGCTTTCCGGTCTACTCTCAACCTATTAGTGCCGGAGCCGAGCGACCGCTTCCGTGAAGGGCCAGAACCAGCCAACCGTATTAGCACGTCTCCACCATCGGAGGAGGTGTCGAAAGAGTCGTTTCCCGAGGAGAATCCATCTAGCGACCTTCTCGCGGAGTTGCTCGGCGTCATGAAGTCGGAGTGCCGTATCCACAGCTGCACTTTCCACGACCTCCTTAATCATCACGCTGACGACTGAGATGAGTGCCTTGAGCGTAAGGATCAGCTACTGTTGACGGACCCTCCGTTCAATACCAGAAGCGAGCAGAGGTCAGACAACTCTGCCCATGATGTCATTATTCGCAAGGACATCGACGCATCCATCCCAATATTCGACGCACTGCTTGGTAGATCCGCCCAAGGAATAATTTTCTGTAGTGGTGTACAATTATGCATGTGGGTTTCGCGCTTCAATCGCTACAGCAGAGAGATGTACGACAAGGTGTGACGGGGCCAGTGCAGTGAGGGGGAGGCGGGAGAAGGACTTCGTGTTTGGCGTGGAGGACCAGACGATGGTCCACGTCCGAGCTCGAGGTCATTACACTCAAAACCAGGGTATGAAAGGGTAACGCGACGTCTCAGTAACGTCATGGCTAGATCACTTCTGCCTACGAATGTCCGGCTTGAAGTGCAGTTCCCACGGGTATGCTACCGAAGCAGCAGGCATGCCCAGTATTCACACACAGCCTGGACCAACTGTATGGATAAAATCCAGCGGTTAGAGCCCGGAGAGGTGGCCAGGAGAGCTGACGAAGGGAGTCGCATTAAGATGCTTCGACCTGAGCAGAAGAGCATCAAGCGCATGAGTGACCTCGTGTTGCAGTATTCGACACCGGGTGACCTTGTGGTGGACTCTTTCAGCGGTACGTGGGCGACTTCAAAAGTATGTGTAGGACCTCCCAGAAATTGCCATTTCTTAGGGTGCGACAAGGATTACGACTGCGTTAGTGAAGCTCTGCCGAGCTTGTTTAAGGCGTTTTGCGAAAGCGTTGTGAGCAACGCGTGCGACATTGGTGGCACTCCGCGGGCTGTGGAGCTTTCCAAAAGTTACTTGACCGGCGTGAACCGAAATGTGTCTGCCAGAAGGGGGAGCAGCCCTGCGGATGCTCCTGCTGGTTGTCCCCGGTACCGATGTCTACCGGACTAAGTGGTCTGGTAAACTGCGAACTACACCGGAGAACCCGTGCTTTCCCTGCGCTATTCACTGGGTTCGGTGAACAGCTGGCGGGAGAAGTACCACGCCCTGCTCGACAAGCGAGAACGGCTCACATTACGGGCGGTAAAAGCGACGGTATGGTGTGTGGTGCTGCGTGCATCGCCAGTGAAGTACAAAGGGTGGGACTCGGGGTGTTTGCGGACGGGGCCCTCGCGAAAGAAGAGACGATCCCTCCCTTCTATGAAATGCTCTTGTACGCAGACTTGCGTGAGCACAGGAGAGAGCGGACGAACATTAACGGAGGTGGAGTTTTGGGAGTGCACAGGGAACGTTCGAACCGGGTAGCCCTTCTCGCGGAAAGGCGGGTGGAGTCCCGTGAAGGTCCGAGGCATAAATTGTGCATTTTACAGGCACCATTTTGTGTGGCTAGGTTTGTGAATGACATCTGGTACGTGCCTGGGGATGAGGAGCAGCGAAATAGTGGTACTCGTAGATCGCGAGACACAAACGTGGAGTTTTACAAGGATCGAGTGGAACTGTCCCAGAGAGCTTTACATTCACTGAGCACCGTTACGATTCGTGCAACGGCTGAGATTCTGCACGGCGAAGATCTGTTCATAAACTACGGGGATATGTATAGGTTCTAAGTACGTGATGGGACCTTCCAGAATAGCGTGCAATTAATAAATGTAAACATTACGTGCCGGTTTGAGAGCCAGTTCCGGGCGAACATGCCAAACTATAGCAACCGAGAAAGACTTGAGCTCAGCCGCAAGAAAGGTCGCTCAAAAAACGTGGGCGGTTTCAGGGCCGCTATAGCAAGAAAGAGAGGTTTGAAAAGTAACGAAATTTGAAACTAGGGGGGTGCCACCAGTGACAGGGGCTGAGATCTACACATGTGAGAACACATGAGCAGAACGATGCGCGAAATTTAATGTGGAAAACAACACCCATCTGTCCATGTATTTTCCCATGTGCAGATCACAACCTCTGTCTGTAGTAACGCCACCCAAGTCCGCGTTTTCGTTATTTTCTGTAATGTTCATTTGCGGACCCTCAACCCTTGCGTCCAGTCCTGCCGTTGACGCTTATGATACTTCAGACGTCAGCAGGCACTCTCCACGTGTGCATGATGTTACAAGGGCTCCAATACTAGTGGTAGATGCTATCTGCGTCTTGTACTGCTCCGGTCACAACAACTGCCACATACTTTTCGAACTTGTTCTTCTCGCCGAGACTCCATCTGTCCTCTCCTGCCTGCGGCCCAACTCCACATCGATGGCTCAGCCGCCCACAAGGACGAGAACGACTGTTCCGATGCAAAGATCTCGCAAGCACGCCCATGAGCAGCGGGAGGGGGACGATAATGCTCCGGCTGCGCCTGTCGCTGTGACTGCACAGAGCCGAGAGGTTAATGCAACTCAGCCGCAACCGGCAGGGAGGTTAAGGGGGGTTATCCAGTCTGAGACAACGCTGGCGCCGTCTCTTTCTGGTCCGGAAGGTAAACAAGCCAATGGTGCCACTGTTCTGGCGACTCATGGTGCTATGATAACACTGATAGTTCCACCAGGCCGTGTTGCCAACTAGATACCCCCATGTCGTGCGCCTATTCAATCTGACTGCAGCTCGAGCACAGTCAGCTTTACCAGCCGGGCCGGAATTGCGTCCGCTCCACGCATCCGCACACCCGTCATTGCCGCTCCTGTGCGGTCCCACATCTGTCGCGGAGTAGGGCAAACTCATCGTGTGACCCTGCATCCTCCTGCTGCATCGGGGGTGAGACCCGCTTGGTGTCCACCTCCGCCAATGCCATCCGGGACAAGCTGTTCCACTGCCTACGGTATTTCTTCTTGATGTCGCGGAAGACCACGTTTAAGTCGGACAGCGAGCGGGCGCAGCGCTCATGTCAGGCACTTGTAGCGCCGGTGAGGCTGATGGGCTCAGAAGGGGAGCAACAGACTCCAGACTTCTGATGGTGGCGACTCAGCAGGGTAGAGGATCTAGCATGCAGTGATTACTTTGTCATGAAGGAGGTGTGTGACCTTTAGGAGGGTGATGTACTCTTTGGAAACTCTTTGGGGAGACATGTCGTTCACAAGTTCCGAGGGTACCATGTTCGAAAGCATGGGACGTCCGCGTACTGGTTCACCGTGCAATTCGCAAGCTCGGACGCCTGGCTGGCAGTACTCGTGTTCTGCCTGCCGCATTCTGAGGTTCGTGGCGGCCAGCACCAACACACTTACAGCCTGACATTTTCGAAGTACCTGCCGTTGGCAACCGCCAAAATACTACGCAGCGTTTGCAGCGTCTTAAGCCGCATTGTTCCACAAGAGATATTTTGGTATGGTTCTACTAGGTAGTGGGCATAGTGTGAGTCGGTTAGTGATAGGATGGAATGGTATGGCGAAGGAGATGGCAAGGGTATGTTCGCAGGCGCGCCTGGAGTAGTCACACGCGTGGTGAAGGGGGGGGTCAGACAACAAAACAATTTCGGGGCGGTATGGAAGGCGTGGTTTTCGGACAACATCTTCAGTATGCTTAGCTGCGTTGACGATTGCTACGTTGCACGTGCGGGCTCGAGCGAGGGACCGTATGAACTTTGCAATGGCGCGTCTCGCCTGTCACGGATTCCCGCCACAACATTGGATTCTCGCCCGCGCGCTGTTCTTGGAGCAGAGTACGAGTTATTTACGCCGTGCAGAACAGAGAGAAGGAAGGAAACCTTACTTGTATGTTGGTAACTCACTAAGCAGATTGTATTCTTATTGTGTCCTTATTTCTAGTGCAGAGAGAATGGGCTGTGCATCGGTGAGGAGGATTCAGGTACGACTGGCCGTGCATCAGGGTCTCTATTGAAACTGATTTTCTAGAAGCGATGGTAGAGTCAGTGGAGATGAGGAGCGAAAGGAGGGATTTGGGAAGTTGATCGCACCACATTAGCTGCCCCAATCATATCAGACACCTTGCAGAGCCCAAACCACGGAGACGCAGGAGCTTGACGCCCTCGTCGCTGCATCCCTGGTAGCAGGATGGGATTTGTCGTGCGATTTACATTCTCGTCTGTAGACCACGGCCATCAAACGCATTGCAGAATGTTATGAACAGCGTCGACTTGTGCAGTGTAGTCCAAGTACCGAACAAAGGTATACTCGGTAGGTTGCAGTGATTCACTGTCATGCATACGGAAGAGAGACAGAACCTGGGCCACCCATACAGTGTCTTTGTATTCTTCGTCGTCAGCGGTAAGGAGCACGAAGCTGAATCGCTGCCGTTTCGTCGGGACGAAGCTGTCCTTTGCATAACCGCGCTGAACAACAACTTTCCGCATTCGGTCGACTCGAATGGCATTCAGGTCGTGATCATAATCGTTGACGGAAGGACAGAAGCCGCCAAGAACGTAACCACTTTTGACGATAGTAGTTTGCAGAGTGCCAAATAAATGGACCAAATTTTGCTGCAGAAGCTCGGCGCGGACAGGGTCAAGCAGCACAGTGGTGCCCTGGCCACCAACCTGGAGAAGAAGATCGACGGAGATGTCGGGAGCTTCTCCGTGTAGTGATTGGAGCATCGCAGCGGTGAGGTGGCCTTCTTCATTTCCGAGAAGGGGCATGGCGAGGGTTCTGAAGTGAGCCAGTTCGCGGAGGTACATTCAAAAGCATTCCCTAACCAAACGCGCTCCATACCTGTCGTTTAGATTCCTGTGCGGGGTTGTGAGGCGACGGAATTGGGACACGGAGCCGACTTGAGTTCGAACGGCCGGAAGGGTTTCGGAGTGCTGGATTCGGCGGACGGTTTCGTCCATGGCTATTGCCCTTCGCTTGGGGGTGCGGTGGTAGCCTTGCTTGAATGCAGTGTGAGGATGATCATAAACACCGGCATCTAGATGTTGTAGGCGTCCAAAGTTGCGGATGTCATCTGCAAGGGAGGTGCGGAAATGAAACTTGAGGGTTTTGAGCCCGGTCGGGTGGTGGTCCCGAAAGATGTGGAGCATGGAGGCTTTAAACTTATTGACATGGTCCTCGAGGTTGTCAACCTTGGCGAAGCTCCAGTGCTTCTTTAGTCTCTGTCTCAAGCTGAGTATTAGAATGTCTGAGTACTGAGCGCAAATAGATGCGAGGGACGCGGAGTCAGCTCCATCACAGCAACGGTCTATGATTTCTGCGATAATTGGAAAGACCATGTCAACGGATTTGTAGTGTTTGGCCTTCAGCATGCCGCGGACTCCTTCACTTGTGTAGAGTTCATTCAGGCGACTGCCTTCTTCGGAGGCGGAGAAGTCGACGTGTAGGCCGGGAACGTAGAAGTCCCCCTGAATCGCAACTGGAACTTTGTTGACTCCGCGAAGGTGAGCTGTGCTGATGATTCTCAACTGTTTCCGACTGTTTCCGGCGGAAGTTTGCGCTATGAATAGGACGGGAGAGTCGAGTATAAGAAATATGCAGATCTTCGCTAGCTCGGAGATGCCGAGGAGGAGGTTCTGCAGCGGTTCGAACCCGAAAATGGAGTGCATGTCGAGATGAGAATTGTACGGAAGCAAGGGGCGTGTTTCCAGAAAGGATGGCAGCCTCCGCAGAGAGGGGGTAGCGAGGGTGTTTTGCGCCTATGTGGTGGCAGCTTGTGCCTCAGCCGGCCGGCCCAGCAATGCATGAGCAGCTGCGTCGGACTCGAGGTCGGCCACTTTTCTGCGGAAATGGATGGTGGACTGCGTGGTGCGCGGCAGAAACGAGGCGGACGAAGTGAGGAGATCTGAAGGTACTTCGCAACGGTGGCAGGGTTGACTGGCTCTTGTTCTTGATAGAGCGCCAATGATGTCCTTCGCCTCGGGTATGTCGCAACAGTAGCTGGTGAGGACTGAGTGACACTTCCAGAGACGACGGTAGGCATCTGAGCATGTGAAGCGTACGAGGGCTTTTTCATACAGAGGCGATAGCAGAGCGTGCACGGTGGAGTGTAGTATGGAGATTTCGGTATCTGGTGCGCGAGTAGTCGAAGAAGGTGGAAGGACGTCAAAGTCTGTGTCATCCACGGTCGGGAAGAGCCGGACAAGAAAATAGCCAACGACGGTGTGTCAGGGCACTATGCAGCGTCGGCGGAAAGCGGCAGTGAAGCTGACGAGATTGAGAAGCACGGGATAGGCCACGAGGGCGCTGTTCTTAACTGTAGTAGCGGATTCATCCGAATAGATCTGTATGCAACCTAGAAACGAGTGGGTCTCCGACGTTAAGGTGTCTCAGATGACAGCCTCGGGCTCGCTACACATGACTTCTTCGTTCTGACCTTGACAACCTCGTCGGTGTACGTCAGTCTGCAGCGTATGCGCGAAGAGATGTGTATCGCTCTGCGGGGTGTCACCACAAGGGCGGAAGTAGCAAGACTCTGTGTTAGCCTGCGCTACTTGCTTTTGGAGGATCTGGACAGGGTCCCGCAAGTAAGCAATTCCGACGGATGTACCGCTGTGGTCCAACAGACGAGTTATGAAAAAGCCCTGGTGGTGGAGCTCCTTCTCGACAGCAGCAAGTGTGAGGGCGCGACACTCTTGCGCGGAGCGAATGCAGTCTCTACAGCACGCGAGAGAAGTCGGAATCCCTCAGGATAGAGATGATCTCGTCAACTGTGCGCGGGCCGGCAGTCCTCGCTACTTCGTCAAGAGATTTTGCGATAGATTGTATGAAGAAGTCGGTGTTACTTGTGATCGGGTCTGCATCAGGGTGACACAGCAATGTTAGCAAGGGAAGCAGAGGCGCCGGAGCCTCATCAGAAAGGATGTTATCATCGTCGTGGACAGGAGGTTCTAGGGCAGGTGGACCTTGCGGAAAAGTTGGGACGAGCTCGGGCGGTGGGTGTTCAGAAGGGACACTGTTACTCGTGTTTGGAAAGGGAGTACGCGTCGGAAGACGAGTAGACGCAGTGCCGAAATTTGCAGCCCATATTGAGGGCTACCAAAGATGGCTGCAAGGAGAAGGGCTGGCGGGAGGACTCGGAGAACGGAGAGGTAGGCCTTTTTCCACGGGTGTAGCTATCTTCTCGTTTTCATTAAGTACAAGGCCATGGGTCTGATGGCGAGCACTCCCACGTTCACATAACCTAGAGCAGGTCTCGTGCACGCGGGAGTGGTCAAGGTGGAAGACGGGGCCTGCCATTCGACCCACACACGCTATTAACGGTTTCGACAATAGAATATTATGCATTCGCTGACGGGTATGACGGCGAGAGGTGGGAATCGAAAAGCAGTGATACTCTAATATCCCCAATTTGAAAGATTTTCAAACTTTCGTACGGTCTAGGGTAATTTCATCGAGGACATTTTCAAGACACGGTGGCCAAACTGTACAACGCTAGAACCTGCCACAGGACCTATTTAAACCGCAGCGACTCGGGACGTCACCTCGCCAAGTCTGCCAAGGTACCCTGCCGTCAACAGAAACTACTGAGCGATGGATTTTCCTTGTGATGCGACGGCGTGCACAGGTAAGCAGCCCGTATTAGAAACGGTATTAGTACTGGCGCAAAGGGTTCGGGCGGGATAGGAGGCGTCGTTGAAGAGTGGCGAGACGTGTGGTATGCGGTGCGATGCGAAGAGTGCGGGCTGTTGGAGGTGAAGAGGGTGAGGGAGTGCGGGTGGTGCTGGAGTGTGGTGTACAAACTGGAAAGGAAGGCGGGCGGAACGGGTGGCGTCGTTGAAGAGTGGCGAGAATTGTGGTGTGCGATGCGATGTGAGAATTGCGGGGCTGTTGCAAGTGGAGAGGGTGAGGGAGTGTGGGTGATGGTAGGGTGGGGTGTACAAACTGGAAGGGAAACTGGGCGAGAGGGGTGGCGCCGTTTAAGAGTGGCAAGACGTGCAGTGTGCGATGCGATGCTGGGAGAGCGGGCTCTTGGATGTGGAGAGGGAAAGGGAGTCGGGTTGATGGTGGGGGCATGATGATGAAAACGTAGATCAGTCCAAATACTCTAAAAGGACTATTCATGTAGTATTACGGAGGTGTAGTAGAACGAGAACGGACGTCCACCGCGCGAAGTGAAAGTTCGGTTTAGAGTCGATAAGAGCGATGCGCAGCTGCATTTTACGCAGTTCCGAATGCAGCAAACCTGCATTTGGACCTGCGAAAAGTGCAGTTGCTGAGCACCAGAACTATGGATGGACTTCCACACGTGGCAGTGCGCTGCGCAGTATAACTGCATCCTGGACTTTCACAGCCCGTAGTATATCAGCCAGTACTACTAGACTCGGATTTCCACCAGGTGGACGTCCTAGTCTAGTATTACTAGACTCGGACGTCCACCTAGCTCACTGTATATGCGTCGATGAGAGTTTGTTGGGGTGGTACGGGCTAAGGAGGAGCTGGATTTCTATTGGCATTCTGTATTATGTGTCACTCGATCGCAAGCCGGAAAGTGGTTGTGAAACAAAGTCCGCTTGATGCGATGTCAGTAGCATCATGATTCGTTGCGAGCTGATATTTATCAGCAGATGATAATTTCCACCAACAGTACGAGGGCAGCTGTAACCACGGAACCTTCGTACTTCTGAGAGTGGTTGAGCCATGGTTCCACACGGACAGAGTCATCTGCGCTGACTAGTACCTCGCGTCAGTTGAGAAAGCTAAAGTGCTTCTTGACAATGGCCTGAAGTTTACTGGTGTTGTCAAGACAGCCAGAAAAGGTTACACTATTGACTACCTTTCCGGACTGGAAATAGCTGACAACGGTCCTTACTTCACGATGGTCACTAGTCAGCCCGTTCTCATGGACGTCATCTGCGTTGAACAGGATAGAAGCTGATTGTTCAGCTCCACTGCAACAACCTCGACTGGTGACAACATGAACCGTGAGAGGTGGAGGTCCCGTGACGGAAACCTTCACCTGGACAGCAATTGGATTTACATTCCAGAAGTATACGAGAACTACTGCGAAACAAGCCCTCAGGCTAACAAGCACAACAGCTGTCGTCAGGATGACCTTGGGCTGGAAAAGAATTTCGAGGTTAAAGATTGGGCGATGAGAGTCAACACCTCTTTACTGGCTATCTGTATCGTTAATTCGCGGAAGCTGTACTCAGGATACCATAACAGTCGGGTATTGATTCCCGACTATTTCTACTGCCAACTGCAAGATAAACTAGTTGATAATTTTGTGTACGGAGCTTTGCAGGCTCGTAAGAGGTCTGCAGCTAAAACTCCAAATGACAACGTGGAATTCGACAGTGGTTTTGGGGTCCACCTAACCTCCGCAAAGCGCAAACGCCTGTTGTCTGACTAAACGTCATCACATGCGGCCTATCAATCACGCTGTTATTTCTGTAAGAACACGAAGAAATTGGAATTTATATTTTCAGGTTATATCCGAAATATTCGCCGCGAAGTTTATATTCTTCATCCCGAAACTGGCAGGAATTGCTTCAAGCAGTATTTCCAGGAAGTCCGTGGTTTCGAATATGAAAGAAATGAGGATTAGGTTTTAAACTGTTTTAGTAATTTGGGAAGTAAGGTCTGAATCTCACGTTGGTGAGTCACCCTGGTTGACGTCATAGTTGTCACTTCTAAATGTCTACTAAAATGAAAAAATATTCCGTAGCCCCCAACAGTTCTATCGGCGTCGTAAGACTTGCTCGGTTTCATCACCTCGCTACGGAATACCCCTTCAAAAGATGTCACCATATACTGTCTTCTGTTCAGGTGGAATCTTTGAAAGAATCCCGAAACACAACTACTTCGGAACCTGTCGAGTCCTCACAGAGGATTTCGAAGCGCAAAGGCGCTCAGCGAGAATCAAAATCGCGGTCAGATGCTCTGCCAGCAGCCCAATGCCCACTGGACTAATTCGTCGCAGTTAGAAATAGCGCTACAACTTTTTCTACTTGAACGCGAAAAGAGCACAATGTGGACAGTAGAGATACTACACCTTTAAAATATGATAAAACATCGAAGGTTTAATTTATTTATTGCAGTCATGATTTTGACCTCATATGAGGCAAAACTCACTGTCCAATAGACACTAGTGTCTATTGGACATCTGGCCTCACATGAGGTCAAATTGCCTCATATGAGGCCAAACTTCGCGGAGATATGAAAGTATCAAGGAGACGTCCACTTCCGCTGTTCTTTATATCTACTTGAGGGTCTTTTAGTTCTCTATTCTGGCAGAATGAGCTGTGGAAAAAGTCAGCGAACTTTTAGCGCAGTCAGAGTTTTAGTGCAACGGAGCAGGCTACCCTCTGTTTTGATATCATAGAAGGGGGTGAGATAAATTACACGTACAACAACTAGCATACTCACCATACGTATTATACATTTTACATACTTTTTCGGTGGTCAGTTGGCCTAAATGAGGCCAGAGTTGACCTCATATGAGGCAAAACTCTATGTCCAATAGACACTAGCCTGTCCGAACTGTCAACAGTACTGGCCGTCGCTTGGGCAAAAAAAGAAGTTAAGAAACATTCCTAATAATTTTATATTTCGACTTGAAAGCTGGCCTCATATCAGGCCAAATGTCCAATAGACACTTGCCCACAATATATTTCCCGTAATTGATTAAATCTCTCATCGTTCTAATACTGTACACGTGGCATGGCTCCTCCAGGAGTCTCGCACTCATGGCGTTCGAGCCACCAGTATAGTGAGGGCTTGCGCACGCCATTCACCGGACCAATCAGCCGATTGTGCCCGCACAAAATAATACAGTTATTTATCGACTTTTATTACAGCAATTACTGTAATGGGACGTCCTCGTGCCGATATGTATTTACAGAAGCTGCCCCATCCTGTCGGAAACCCCTTCTTTCGCGCGTACTGGTCCATTTATGTTTTGGCATGCGTCGCGTTGCTAGCGACGGCCTGCATCACCCGTGTACCATTCGCGAAAGGTTGTCTGACAGCCCTGACTGACAAGTAGCAAGCACTCTAATCGTTCTGCGTGAAGGTAGCCCAATTGAGTCGGCTAAGTGTACAAGTGAATACCAAAGTAGTAGTGCAGATTTCACCTGACCCAGACAGACGGCTGAGGCAGGTTGCCGACAAGGTCGACCCCAGCGAACAGTGTTTATGTCTCGCGGTTTTCTCGCGACACACGGTGCAAATTTGGCCTTTTCCATCCCTCTGAGCTTTTGCACGAAGCCTACCACTGGCTCGACATTTGCAAACTTGGGGCGCCATTCCTATCATCGTCTTCGACGGGTTGGCCCGTCAATGACTGCTTTCCCATCGCCTGAGAAGCTGCCCCTCACCTATTCTATTGCCCCAATGATGGAGGTGACCGACCGCCACTTTCGAGCGCTATCCCGGCTTATCAGCAGAAGGTGCGTGCTGTATACCGAAATGGTCGTGGACCGCACTCTCATTCACAACGAGAAGCTCCGAGAATTTGAGCTCCGCATTCCACCTCTTCCAGGCACAACTCTGCGGCAGCACCCGCTTGTTCTTCAGCTGGGCGGTTCTGTTCCCGAAGAACTGGAAGAGGCCGCAAGAATTGCTGCACCGTACGGGTATACGGAGGTAAACCTCAATTGTGGTTGCCCGTCTCCCAAAGTTGCAGGGAAGGGATGTTTTGGGGCAGCGCTCATGCGCACTCCCAAGGTTGTAGCCGAAGCGACGCGCCGCATGGCGGCAGTGCTTCCAAGCTCGGTTCCGGTGACAGTCAAGTGCAGAATCGGGGTCGACGACGAGGACTCGTACGAAGGGCTGCGCAATTTTGTTGATGTGGTACACTCCGAGGGAGGCGTGCAGCACTTCATCATTCACGCGCGCACGGCCATTCTCGGCGGGCTGTCGCCTGCGCAGAATCGCAATATTCCACCGCTCAAGTATGAGTATGTGCACAGGCTACTGCAAGACTTTCCAGACTTGACCTTTAGCATCAACGGCGGGCTGAAGACACTGCCACAAATTAGCGAGCACCTGGCAATGGGCGTGCATGGCGCCATGGTGGGGCGTGCTGTCATGGACAAGCCTTGGCATGCGTTGTGCGACGTGGACAACGTTATATACGGGGAGCCGTGTTTGGACGCGGAGGGGAAACCGATGACGCGGAGACAGGTACTGGCGGAGTATGCGGTGTACGCAGAGGCGGAGATGCGCGCGACAGGATGCTCGCTGCGAGCGGTGGTGAGACCGTTGCTGAATATGTTTCACGGCGAGCCCAATGGGAAGAAGTTTAGACGGATAATAGACGATTGTCTTAGGGATCCGGGTTTGGGGGTGGGAGAGTTGTTGAAGCAGGCCTGCGCGGTATTGAAAGACGAGGTGTTGGATGCGCCGCCACCATCGATGAGGGAGAACGCAAATGAGATCGAGAGTGATGAGCGTCTGCTAGGTGCAGGGGTGTCACCGGAAGGAGAGGATGCAGCGTTCAGACAGCGGAGAGGCAAGAACGGCAATTGGCAGGAAACGGGACCATGTGCACAGCCGCTGCTGATTCGCGCAACGAGCGGGGAATGAGTGAATGCAGATGTGGTGACTGTCGAAGCCAGTGAACGGATTGAACTCATAGCTTGGGTCTGCTAGACTCGAATTCCCATTCAGTCGAATCGCCAACATTTTGTTGTTGAGAGTCAGCAACTGGCTGAAACTACTAAATGGATTTTGAAGCTCGCTGCGTTTTGTCTGGGAGCTGGTGGAACCCCGCTACTAACTCTGGAAGACGCGGTGCGAGCGATTGAGGCGATTTTGTTTGTGTGGTTGGGCCATCTGACTCGAGCATGGTCATGAAGAATAAACCCGGTGGTCGGGGAGGAGAGCGAAGATGGGGAGTTGTGATTACGCGGTTGAATTGCAATCGTGCCGCACGAGGGAAGTCTCACAAGATAGATGTGTACCAAATACGGAGTGGCTGACTGCATAGATGGATATCATTCACACGTTGTTTTTGGGCGAGAAACTTTGTGCAGCGACTCATTTACTCTTGAAACTCCGTATTCTGCCGCAAAGTCTGAGGCGGGGAGCGATCCATGTTGAAAGTTTTTTTTCTGTCCTGTGGAGAAGGGTCGGTGTGGTTGCGTAGGATGGGATCGGATGGAGTGCCTCTGACCTTTGACAGAAACGTAGAGGTGCAGTTTGAACGAATTTTGAATTGAAAACAACTCGAGGAATTTGCCCCCGTTCAATCTGCAAATCAACTCGTTTGACTGTCAACCTGCCCGCCTTTTTCTTTTGTGAGAGGGCATCATTTCATCTATACCATTTTCTTTCCTTCCCCGCTCCTCTCTCCCAACGTGCCCCTCCGCTCATCCTCCTTCACCCAGTCACCATCACTTCGTCCCCAACCCGCACCTCCCCCCTGGCTTCCCCCC
>JAUKWC010077826.1:0-76073 GCA_032356245.1 Endocladia muricata
GAAGGTGCGCGAGGCCGAGCAGAAGGCCGCCGCCGAGCAGGCCGAGCGCGACACGGCGGCCGCTGTCGAGAAGGCGAGGGCCGACGCCGTGCGCGAGGAGCAAGAACGACAGGCCGAGGCCGAGCGGAAGCGCGTCGCGGGCGAGGAAGCCGCCGAAGCGAAACGCCTCGCCACCGAGAAGCGCGAGGCGAAGAAGGCGGCGGCCCGGCCGTACGTCGAGAAGCTGCGTGCATGGCAGGCATCGATTCCCGCTTTGCCCGAAGGCGCGCCCGAGTCGATGTCGCAACGCGTCGAGATCATCACGACAATGCTCGCGAACATCGCGGACACCGTCACAGAATCCCAGCGGGCAACGGAGAAATCAGCATGAGCATGACAGCGCAGCCGGCCGAGTCGATCATCGATTGCGGCGACGAGAAATCAGGTACGTCGATTACAGCAGCGGCCGACGAAAGCATGGCGGCGTCGCCCCCGGCCGCCGCCCCGCAGGGGGTCGCCCCGCTCGTCGCCATGGTCGCCAGCGGCCAGTTCACGACCGAGACGATCCGCGAGCTGATGGTCTTGCAGCGCGAGCATGATTCGCACGAAGCGCGCAAGGCGTACCACGAGGCGATGCCCCGAGCGCGGGGCGCGATGCAGGTGGCGGTCAAGGGGAAGAAGAACGACCACCTGCGGACGACGTACGCCACGCTCGACGACCTGATCGCGGCATCGGCCCAAGCGCTCGCCACGAACGGTTTCAACTTCTCGTGGAGCATCGCGCAGGGCGAGGGGCAGGTCACGGCCACCTGTCAGATGACGCACGCAGGCGGACACACGGAGTCCGTCAGCGTGTCCATGCCGGTCGAGAAAGGGCTCACATCGAAGTCCGGCAACGTGGTCGTGAACGCCGCTCAGGCCATGGGGATCGCGATCACTTACGCGAAGCGATACTCGTTCTCGGCACTGGTCGGCGTCGCCACCGAGGACCACGACGGCAACGCGCGCGCGGCGTCACCGCCCCCAGCCGCGATTACCGATGCGCAGGAGTCCGAGCTGGTCACGCTGCTCGACGAGATCGAGGCGCTGATCCCCGGCAACCGCAAGCGATTCCGTGACGGCCCGGCGAAGTCATTCGCCGCTGCCGAAACGCCGCTCGGCATGATCGTACCGGCCGAGAAGTTCAACAAGGTGCGCGACGCGCTCAGAGCGAAGCTCACCGAAGCGAAGGCCAAGACGGAGGCGTCGGAGTCGTCGTCGTGAGGGTCTACGCAAAGGGCGAGCTCGCCAAGCAGGGCTCGCCCGAGTGGCACGCGATCCGCGCGGGCCGCATCACCGCGTCGATGGCGTCCTCGCTCGTGACGGGCAAGGGCGAGCCGTCGAAGTCGGTCGGCGAGTACGCGCGAGCACTCGCGGCCGAGTTGTGGGCAGGCGAGTCGTTGGAGACGTTCGGCGGGACGTGGGCGACGCGACGGGGAAACGAGCTGGAGCCGGATGCGCGTGCGGCCTACGGCTACGAAAACGACGTGGACGTGCTCGAGGTCGATTTTGTTGCGAGCGATGACGGCAACACGGGGCACTCGCCGGACGGCCTGGTCGTCGACGCGGGTTACGTCGAGCTGAAATGCCTGACGACGCCGAAGCACATCGAGGCGCTGAAATACTTCCACAAGCACGGGCGGCTGGATCCTTCGTACATCCCGCAAGCCGCATTCCAGGCATTTGACGGCGACCGCGCGTGGACCGATCTTTTCTACTTCCACCCGGCCGAGAACATCCCGAACATCACATGGCGCATCGAACGCTCGACGCGGTTCGACGCGGCTTTCACGGTGCAGATCGCCGAGTGCGTGCGGCTGCGTGACATCGAACTCGCGTCTCTCCGCGAGCTGAACGACATCGACATGGAGCGAACGGCATGAGCGACCTGAACCGCGCGACGATCCTCGGCCGACTGGGCGCCGATCCCGAAAGGCGCGTCGTCGGCGATGGCGGCGTGACGACGTTGTCCGTGGCCACGGGGGAGAAGTGGAAGGACAAGCAGACGGGTGAGACGCAAGAGCGCACCGAGTGGCACAGGGTTGTATTCTGGGGCCGTCTCGGCGAAGTGGCGGCCGAGTACCTGCGAAAGGGGTCGCAGGTCTACATCGAGGGCTCGATCCGAACCGAGAAGTACCAGGACAAGCAGACGGGGCAGGATCGCTACTCGACGCAGATCATCGGCAACCGGATGCAGCTGCTCGGGAGCCGGGACGATGGCGGCCAGCGCGATGCGCCTCCCGCGACACCTGCCGGCGGCAATCCGGGCGCCGGCGCACCGTTCGACGACGACATCCCGTTCGCGCCGGTGCCGTGGATCGCGTCATGACCGAGCGCGCCGACGAGACCGTACGCATGTTCGCCGAGTGGCTGACGCTGATCCAGCAGGAGGCCGCCGAGGAGGGGATCGTGCTGATGTCCCGGAAGGACGAGCGAGAGGCGGCGCTGTACAAGCAGGTGGCTGCGACGGGGAGGGCGGCGTGATCTACCTACAGGATCAGAAGATTCCTGGATTCAGGACGTGGCTGGACGCGCAGGGTGCGGACCTGCTTGCGCCGACGAACGAATACGAGGTCGTTCGATTCGAGTGCCTGCATGGCGTCGGCGTGCTGTACCACGGCAAGAAGGGGCAGAAGACCAGCGCGCCGTTCGTCAACGAGGCGATCAGGTGCTACACGGGTAGCAAGCGGTGGGACGGCGGAGCGAAGCGTGTGAAGAACGCGCCCGGCAAGCGCGGCCATTTGATCGTCCGCGATGGCCCGTTCTGCTTTTTCTGCGGCGACAAGTTCGCACATCGCGACTTGACGAAAGAGCACCTTCTTTCGCGCAATCGCGGCGGACCGGACTCGCTCGCGAATCTTGTGCTGGCGTGCGCGCCTTGCAATCAGGCGGTCGGGCACATGCCGCTGCCGGACAAAATCAGATGGCGGGACGCGCGCCGCCTTCACGAAAAACAGAGGAGTGAAACGACATGACCGCATGGACCCCGGCCACCGCTCCGCCCGTCCCCACCATCGCCGACGACGACGGCCTGCGCACCCGCGATCTCGCCGTCCGTATCGACCCGTCTGACTCGCCGGAGCCGGACGCGCTCGAGATCATCGTGATCGGCCGGTGGTGGGCCGCAGACGACGACAACCCGGCGTGCTGGCGGAATCGTCTGGGCCAGGAGCTACAGGCGATCGGGTGGCGGCCGTTGGCGGAGAAAGAGGGCGTGCGGCTCGCGAGGTCGGACCGATGACCGGCCACCAGCACGTGATGCATTTCGGAGAGCTGCCCGGCGCGAGCGACGTCAGGGTGCTCGTCGGTTGCGAGCAGTCAGGTGTCGCCCGTCGGGCGTTCGCGGCACTGGGGGTTTGTTGCTGGCATGGGTTTCTCCATCAGGCTCAGGCTACCGATCCGCCGCGCGCGGGCAGCGTCTCGTCATCGGTGCGAAGCTCGTGCAAGATCGACGACACCAGCGTGTCGCCGCCGTACTCGTCCCGCTCGAGCTCGAACAGCGCGCCACACGAGATGCAGGCGGACAGGTAGGCGTCGGTGACCTTGCTGCTGTGCCAGCTCGTCGGCACGACATGGCTTTCGCCGCACGCCGGGCAGCCCAGCTTGTCAAACCCGTCCAGGGTGTCGAGGTGCGCTTTGTAGGCTGGGTCGATCATGGTCGGATCCATCATGTTCAGTCGTGCATCGCCGGGCTGTCCGGCAGGTCGATCCACTCGGCAACTTCCAGATGCTCGGGACACGCCACGTCCTCGCGGTGCATCACCCAGCTCGGTTCCTCGTCGCCTTGCTCGACGTCGATCATGTACCGGACGGTCGCCGCGTAGCCGTAGCTGGTCACGCCGATCACCTCGCGGCTCGCGGGGTTGCCGTCAGCGTCTTCGTCGTTGATCGGAGGCGGGCTCGCCGCCGTCGTCCAGGTCGTCGTCATCGATTCGGTCTCCCTCGTGTTCGGTTGGTCAGTAGACACGGCCGGTGGATGCATCGCCGTCGCGTTCCTGATGCTGCCGGCAGGCCGGCGTGTGCATGTTGATGTCGGTGGCCGCGCCGCCGTAAGGATCGACGATCTTGCACTTTGAGACTGTCGCGTTTCCCGCCCTCGCTCGAAGAAGCTGTTCGCAGGTGCGGCAGGTCTTGCCGTCGGGACCAGTTCCCGGCGGCGAGGCGTAGGCGTTCGGGCGCTTCACCAGTCGTCGGCGCTCGCCGAACAGGTCAAGATCGTTCTCCGTCATGGTCTCGGCTCGCTCATCTGGCGTCGTGCGCGTATGGCCGTGATTGCGTTTCCTGCGACCCTCATTTTCACGCAATGATTCAAGCTCGCGAGCGAGCCGGTTCAGCAGCTTGCACGTTGCCTCGACATCTTCGTAGTACGGCCCCGGCGCGATATCGTCGTCGATCCAGTCCGAGGCGTCCTCGGCTGTGTCGCGGACGAAAAACCACTGGTCGTTCGGGTCGGGGTCGGTGCTTCCGTACCAGTCGCCGGCCGCGTTGCGGTAGGCGGACTGGACGACGTAGCGATCGGTGGTCGGCATCGTTCCGGTCTCCTTCGGGTTCAGGCGGTGGGGACGGCGACACGGACGTATCCGTATCGACGATCTCTCGGCAGGTCCGCCGTGTTCTGCGCGTCGCGCTCCTGCTCGCGTCGAAGCTCCTTGAGCGACGCGACGAGCCTCATGCTCTCGCCGGGAGAGCTGCCGACGAAGTACATGTAACCGCAGTGCTCGTCGTAGCAGGCCGGTCGTCCGTTCAGCGTGTGCATGTACATCGTGTGCGTCGTCATCGCTTCGCGCCCCCGCGCTTCGTCGTTGTAGTCTTCTTCGCGCCGACCTTCTTCACCGCCCGCCGCTTCCGCACGGGCTTCGCCTTGGCGGCGATGAACTCGTCACGCTCGTGAAATCGACGTGCGAGCTGGTGAGTCGTGATGCCTAGGGACTTCGCGACGGCGACGCGAGTCTCGCCTTTCTTGAAGACCCGAGCGTGCGCCTTCTCGATCGCCGCATCGCTGACCCGCTTCCGCGCGCCGAACTTCACGCCCCTCCTTAGTGTTCGGTCGCGCGGCGGAACCGCGCCTTCGCTGCGTCGATACTTCGTTGACGCGACCCACGGATGAAAGGCAGGTCCATCCACTCGCCGTCGCACCACGTCCTCCCGCACCGAATGCACGTGCTGTCCCACCCGTACCAAGGCGTGAACAGCGCGAGCATGCGCGTGCGCTGGCCGCAGTCGGGGCACGTCGTCGTATGGACGGCGCGCTCTGCCGGCGCCGGTGCGTAGATGTGGACATCTCTCATCGCCCCGCGCCCCCGCGTTTCTTCGCCGTGGCCTTCTTCTTCGTGGCGCGCTTCTTTCGCGCCCGGCTCTTGTACGTGCTCGAGGCGACCGTACGCCCGCCGAAGATCCGTTCCCACGTCTTCCGCGACGCGGTGCGCAGGTCGCCCGCATCGGTCGGCGCGTTCTCGATCGCGACCTCGGCCGACACGCTGGTGTTCTGCCAGTGCAGCAGGACGCGCTCGAACTCCTCGGCGCCGTCCTTCCGTAGCCAGTGCGCGACGAGATCCTTTTCGCGCGACGCGTGGCTCAACTTCGCCATCGCCTGCGCTTCCTTCCGCGTCGGCTTCCGGTGGCCCTTCGACGCCTGGATCGCGGTCGCATCGACGTGCGCGTCCCACGCGCTGCCGTCGTTCGACGTCCGGCCGGTCTCGACGTCGACGATGTAGAGGGCGGCGCTCGTCAGCCGGCGCAGCTTCGAGTGGAACGCGTTGCCGGCCCCGGCGGGGTCCGGACGCTCGTCGAGCACGCGCAGTCTCGGCAGCACGGCGATCGCTGCCGACTTCCTTCCGTTGCCGCCCGAGACGTCACGAACGAACGCGTCGAATTCGCGCGGGCCGTAGACGTGTCGATCGTTGAACGACGGCGCATCGGCGAGCGCGGCGATGGCCTTCTTGCAGTCGAACAACTGCTCGTCGTGCGAGTAGCGCGGAAGGTCGCCGATGTAGATTCGTGCCTGCATATGGGTCGTCGGGCCAATGTCGAGACGATGATAGTCCGATGCACTTGACGAAGTCAACGACGCAGTGATAGCGTGGCGTCACTGGTAGTCACGCATCCGAGCGAAGGCGCATGAACGACGAAGAGAAGCTGGCCGAACTGCTCGACGCCGATCCGGCTGGAGCGAGCCTCGTCGGGATGCGCGAGTACGCTGCTATCGTCGCCCGCGCCTACGCGCAGCACATCGGCGAGCGCATCGTGCGGGCAGCGTCAGAGGACGGCATGACCGAACTCGCTTTCGACCTCGGCCGAGTGTTCGAGAGCGATCCCGGCACGCCGGCCGAGCGACGAGAAGTAGATGCCCTGCTCGAGCGACTGGCCGAGCAGTCCGAAGCCTGAATCTGAACACACCGAGCAGGAACGCACATGAGCTACATCGTCGAACTCGAGACGGGCGTCTGGATTGCCGGCACCGAAGGCGATCCGGGCAGGACGGTTGTCGAGGCGAGCGCGCAGCTATTCGACTCGCACGACGACGCCATCGCCGCCCTGTCCGAAGCGAGGAAGTTCCGCCCGTTCGAGAGCGCCTGCGTCTCGGACATAGATCCGTTCGGATAGTCCGAACACTGACCCCACCGGAGACGATCATGGGAATGCCCGCCGTAGACCGAGCAATGACCGACGACGATTTCAGCAAGTACGTCGCGGAGTGGAGGGACGACCCCTGCTGGGATCTATCGGACGACTTCCCATCGAATCATCCCCGCCATTGGCAGGCGCGCGCCGTGCAGGCCGAGCACAGCATCGAGGCCAAGGTGGCGGCAACCAAGCGTGACGCCGCGCGCGCCGCCAAGCTCGGCATCGACGTCACGACGATGCGTGCCGTGGAGAGCATGATCGGGGTCGCGTTGCGCGAGGAGCGCGAGCGTTCCGACAACCCCTGAACCCAACCCCGGAGAGCAACGTGGTCGAACTTCTTGAAGTCGCAACTTCCGGTTTCTGGAGGTTCATAGGCTCGCTCATCATCCTTTCAGTCGTCGCTGGTGTCGTCGTGACCGTTGCGAGTTACGTGTTCCGGTGCTGGAATCGCTTGATGCGCCATCTGAATGTAAAGCGCCATGGCTGGCCGCCAGAGCATCTCGATGCCGACGGCAACTTCCGTCCGAACATCCGAACCTGACCCCCGGAAGCCACATGATCTGCCGACCCATCACCTACTTCGGGCAGTCCGTCACGCTGATCTGCGACGCGAACTGCGGCAAAGCGTGGGGCGTCGGCCGTCCGCGTGTCTACTTGTCAGCCCACGAAGACGACATCATGTGGCTTGCCGACGACGAACTCGGCGACGCTCCGTCCGATCCCGGCACGTACGAAGGCGACGACGCCAAGCCGGTCGCCGCCGAGGAGCGGCTGAACAAGTGGTGCGCTCGATCGTGCGAGCGGAGCACGATCGTCCGGGCTGGCGAGCCGTTCGACTTGCCGGACCTCACGGTTCGGCAGCGCAACATGCCCGACCCAACACAGACCACACCTCCTGAGAGCATTCCTAATGAAAGTTGATACCGATACCCAAGTCGCTTTCGCCGTTGCCGCCATCGCGGGGCTCGCGCTGTACGTGGCAGCAGACGTTCTGACGGCGGAGACGGCGGAGACGCGCATGGCGGCGCTCGCGACGGAAGTGAACGAAGTGCTGAAGAGACACAACGGCGCGATCGTACGCGCTGGCGGCGAGATCGCCGAAGTGCAGAGCTATCTCGAAGTACACGACGTGCTCGGCATCGAAGTGCTGCACAGGCTCGGCGACATCGAGATGCGGCTCAACTGCATCCAGTACGACGAGTGTCACGGGGAGCGTCCTTGACATGAGCACACTCATGCTCGGGGCAACCGTCGTGGTCGCGGAAGAAGAAGCGGGCCACGGCGTGCTGAAGCTGCTGCAGGTAACGAAAGCGTCTGATTTCTTTCCTGACGCCGTCAGCACGCGATTCACGGTCAGACTGAGAACCCACGGGAACATCAAATTTCCGGTCGGAAGTTTTTTCACGGGAAAATTTGGTCTTTTCTCGTACGAAGGCAAGATCATCTCTTCGCGCACATTCGCGCATCCGCGGTTCCGCTCCCTGCAGGGCCAGACCCTGCTGGTAGTCGAGCGACAGGAGAAATCAAAATGAAGAAGCTGAAGGTAGGCGATACGTTTACACTGACAATGGAAGTCATCGACGAAGACCCCGACGACGAAAGCGAGCAGTGGATGCTGTCCGATGACTCTGGACAATTTGAAGCGTGGGTTTCTCACTCATGGCTGAAATCGGCGCTGGTTGAAGAGAAGACGAGGGAAAGCAAGCACAGACAGAAGATGGAGAAGAAAGCCCTCAAACAATTGAAACGTTTCGATCGCGCCGTGCTTGCAGCTATCGTTCGTCTCGTTCGTGAGGAAGTGCTCGTGGTACCGGGACTCGGGGTCAAGCAGGACGACATCCTCGCAGCTATCGAGGACGCCCGATGAAACGCAAGGCACCGAAGTTGTCGAAGGAAGAGGTTGGGTCATGAAGAAGGAAACGTACGAACGCGCCCGCAGCATTCTGCAACAGCTGTCAAGCGCGAAAAATCTCTGCGACGTGCTCGGAGGATCGTCAAACGTACGAAACATTAGAATTTCGTACGTTTTCCGCGAGGAGGAGACGGGGCATGAAACGAACCGCTCTCAAGTCCTCGACGACGACACTTGCGCGCTGTTGGCGGATACGGTCCGTCTCCAGATCGCGAAGCTGGAGATGCGGTTCTCGGACATCGGGCGAGGGGAGGACGAATTGTGATGCACTGCTGCAAGACGTGTCTGCCATTCATGTACACGGACCATCCGCAGGGTGGCCCCACGTCGTCGATCATGCTCTACGTGCTCGACGGGGAAGGGTTCATGCACGAAAACGTGTACATGACTAACAGCGCGACCGGCCCCGTCTATAACCACTCCGAAGGCGGCAGCGTCAGCGATCCGAAGTTCTGGGGCGTGATGCCGGGACAGGGGCCGCAGGTCATCGACAAGAACGGTATCGAGCTTGCACTGATCTCGGAGCTGCAGGGACTTGGGTATCTGCCAAGCGCCGACCCGGAAGATTTGATTATCCAAGCGCGCGTCTACGAACGAGCGATGACTATGCTGCCTGCGGAAACCGTGGACGCACTGCGACTGCGTCGTCCGAAAGGGTGGAAGGACCACAGCGAAGCGATCAAGCGCGGGCGGCGCGATCGGTCGAACGTTCTCGCACCGGACTTCAAGGAAACGCTTTGCAGCGTGAACGATGTGATGCGGCTGCTGGCAGGTTACAGGAAGCACGAGCGGTTTTTGCACATGTGGTTCGACGAGGACGAAACCACCTTGTCGGTCGACGTGGGCACGACCAGCATGACATTCACTGCGGTATGAGGCCAACCGCCAAGGTGCGAACCCGAAAGCGCCTTCTCACTTCAGCTTGACTGCAGCAACTACAGGAGAACAACGACGATGGACGAAACCGCATACATCCTTGCCACGGCGACGGCGAACCTCGCTCGCGCGCTGGACGCGCTTCGAGCGGTCCACTTGCCGGAGACGATGACAGAAGGCCAGCACGCGGCGCTTTCATCATGCCGTGCGACCGTGATGACTCTTCACGAGAGCCTGCATCTCGCCATTGCAGACGACGAGGACTTCCCCGTCAATTTTGCCGGTGGCATCCAACCGGTCGAGCAAGACGGGACGGAAGTGAACGCGGACTTCGTCGTGGAGACTTGGGCGGAGCGCACGGAGAACGGAGGGTTCTACGCGTACTTGACGCTGACAGAAAACCTTCCGGCTGCACTGGAATGGCGGGTCAAGGGCGCGGTCAACTGGATAACGAATTCTGCAAAAGAGCTGTCTACGAAGTACGGAAAAGACACGCCGCATCGACAGTTTGTCCCTCTGCTGAAGTCGAAGGGCGGGGAGACCATCGAGTACCGTTGGTATAACCCCGTGTCGTTCGTCGCCGAGAACAAGTTCTATCATTCGGCAGTCGCCACTGTAGGACCGTTCGTCGCCCCGGAAGACGCTGGCTCCAACGCGTTGCGGCCCGCGTTCGTAGAACGAACAGCGACTTTCAGGGATGAGGCAGGCCGCACGCTCAGCGTGATCGTCCACCCTTTCCGTCTAGAGCCCGCCCCCGGCGATCTTCATCATGGCGCGGTGATGCTCGACGACGAAGACGTTCGCGCCGCGTTCATTCGCAAGTACGCAGCGTCGATTGTCGACGCTCGACTAGGGCCAAACGGAACGTGGACCCTGATCTTCCCCGCTGGCCGCGTCCCGGCCGGCGACCTCTTTCTCGGAGTAATCTGACATGCAAACAGTAACTATCTCGGCGTACCCCGACACGCACGACGGCTTCCTGCAAGCGATAGATGAAGCGGGCGCAGGCGGTACAGTCCTTCTCGACGAGTCGCGCGAAGTGGGCGAGTTCACGGCGCAGAACATCACCTTCGACGGCAACGGCGTCGTACGCGACGACCTGACCATCGCCAGAGGGAACTCCCTGCTCTGCGGCGGGCGCAACGTCGACGTGTTCTGCCACGCCGGGGAGAACGTCGCTTTCGTGCGCGGCTTGGAGATTGTCGGGCAACGGAACGCCGCGCGCGCTATCGAAGTTCACTCGCCGAACCTGCACGTGATCGACTCGACGATTCGCAACTTCGGTCGCCCCGGCGAGTTCAACGTGGGCGTCGAAGCCCACGGCCAAGACGTGAAAGGGATGCGCGTGCTCCGCTCGACGATCCGCGACATCCGCAACAACGGCAAGACTTCCGGCCGCGCTCGCGGCATCCGGTTCTCGACTTCGGTGAAAGGCCAGAAGAGCCCCGAGGACGTGCATATCTTCGCGACGACCATTGCCGACATCGTGTCCGAGAACAACGACACCGAGCCGAACTCGCTGAAGATCACGACGGACGATGACGGCGACGGCATCGTGCTGCAGAATTTCGCTCGGAACTCTGGCTGGGACGGCATCAAGGTCTACGCCTGCGTGTTCACGCGGTGCGAGAAGCGCGCGGCGAAGTGGCAGTCGCCCGGTATGGTGATTCGCAGCTGCGAGGCGTGGACGGACAACGGCGATGGCTTTCGCTGCTTCTTCGAGAACACCCTCGGGAGCGACGGTGCCGTGGTCCGAAACACGAAAATGACGCTAGCCGCACGCGACACCAGTTTCGCGGCGTTCATCCACATGAACGGCAGTAGGTCGGATGCACTGGAGGGCATCGATATCAGAAACAACACGATGATCGCGACGGTGCCGCAGGACGGCAAATACTCGGGCGCGTTCATCGAGCTGCGCGGGTCACTCGCCGAAGGCTCGTCGATCTCGGACAACCGCGGCCACGGCGACATGCAAATCGGGGACTTGATCCGGGGCGACGCCACGGGGTTCATGCCCACGACGTTCCACGGCAAGGTCAAGACTCGTCGGAAATTCAAGCAGAGTTCGTAGCAGATAGAAAACTGTTGTACACTGCTTACCCACACAACGGAGACCGACCATGAGCTATCCCGATTCTTCCTATCGTATTCTGCAGGAGGGGGAGCGCATTCGCGCAACCGATCAGTTTCTGCTGGAGAACGGCACGCGCACCCTCCGCCCCGACCGGGCGTGGGGCGACGTGCCGATGTGGCGCGTCGGCACGGATGCGCCTGACCCCTCGCGGCCGAAAAACCCGCAGTTCCGCAGACTGAAGTCGTCGGAGAACGCGATATGAGCGAATACTACTTGAACGTGGACCTGATTATCATGGGTCCGAAAGCCTCCCGCATCGCCGACGCGGGGCTACTGGGCTGCGCCGAGTCAGAGGCGATCGTACGAGAGCTGAACACGGTGCTGCATCGCGCGAAGTCGGCCGAGGCGTTGCTTCGGAAGAAAGCGGAGCAGGCAGAGAACGCGGAGCACGCGGAGAAGCTGCGCCAGAAAGAGGCTGCGTTCGGCAAGCTGCACATGAAGAGCGCCCTGCTGCCGCCGAAGCGTGCGTTCGCGCCCCCGCCGCCGGCCAGCGCGCGACTTCACATCCTCGATCCGGTCGAGCACGAAGAGGCGAAGCCCGAGATCGACTTCGAGCCGCACATCGTGTCCGTCGCCACGCAGATTCTCTCGGGGATGCTGGCGGGCGTCTGGAGCACCGACGCGACCATCTCGGACGCGGAGCTGACGGAGCGTGCGTTCGCGATGGCGCGTGGCGTGGTTGCACAGCAGCACAGGGGCTGTACTCCCGATGACGACGACATGATGCCCACGCCAGAGGCTACCGAGCCCTTGCCGACTGGCACACAAGACCCGGAGTTGCTGAGGATGGCGCGCGAGATAGAGCGGCTGGAGCTGCAGCACGCCGCCGACGAAGCTCTGCTGACGGCAGTGGTGGAACAGCGCGACCTTCGGGAGGCCGAGGTCGCGTCGAACCTCGGACTGCTCGAACACCTGCGCGTGATTCTAGGCCGGCTCAACGCGCAGCTGGGGGAGAGCACGCACCCGACCGACACGACCGACCACACAATCAACGACGGAGTGAAACTCTGATGGACAAGCAGACGAGAGACGAACTGACCGGGATGGCCGGCAGGGCCGAGGAACTGGCAGACCAGACATCGATGCAGCTGGACCGCGCATGGGACATGGACGACCATCTCGGCGAGATCATCGCCGGCTTGCAGGCCCTGCGCACGGAACTGCGGACCCTGCACACCGATCTCATGCTCCTCGCGCTCGACGACGAAGAGGACGGAGACCCCGAGGCTGTGGCGCTGCCGGTTGCCCAGAATTTCGGGGGCGGGAACGTCAAGGCGGTCCACCTGCTTCGGAACGAAGCGACGTTGATCGAGTCCGCGCTGGAGCTGCATCTCAATCTGCCGGCCGCGCTCGAATACCGCTACCTTCCCGTGGCCGACGACGATCCCAGCGATGGCTGGCGGGCGCGAATGCCAACCGAGACTTCGTTCGAGTACGGTTTCGGGACGCCGCACCAGCAAGTCGTTCTGCTGCCAAATCGGCAGGGGCGGGCGGTGGAGTTCCGGTGGGTCTACGTCGGTCGCGACGAAACCGACGCCCACGCCTACATCTCGGACACGATGCTCGCGCCCGCCGTCGTAGCAGATTCCCCGCCCGTGAAGTTCACACCCCCGACGAGATTTACCGAGATCACGCTGGACACGACCGCGCGGCACGCCTATTCGCGGGCGCAATGCTTCTCGGCGAAAAGCGACATGATCGCCGTCGTCGACAACGCCGTTCGCGTGATCGGTCCGAACGGACGCGAGATCGCGAGCCGGGACGGACGGTCGCCGCGCTGGATGTCGTACGAGAACGACAGCTTGTTCTACTGCTGCGGCAAGGGGGAAATCCGGCTCTGGAACGTCTTCACCAACGACGAGGACATTCTGTGGAAGATGCCCGAGGGCGAGCCGTTCGGCCCGAACGCTGTCGTGTTCGGCAGCTACGAAGGCGCGGTCGCGGCGAACCGTTTCGTTGTCGCGACGCAAGCGTCCGCGCGCACCCTGTACTCCGTCGATCTGCATTCAGGAACTACGCTCGGAGCAATGCCGGTACCCGTAGGCTACGACTGGGCCGGGTACTCGCGCTCGGGCCGCTGGATCGTGGTGCAGGAAGGCAACGGGCTCGTCCGCTACGACAGGGACTTCGGCAACAGGACGCCGCTCGACGATCGGGGTGCGCACGGGGACTTCGTGCTCGGGGCCGATGGGCATGACTACTACGTCCGGGTGAACGAGCCGTGCCGGGCTATCTGCATCGACAGGCCCGCCGAGTCCTTCGATCTCGGGTTCTCCGTGCAGGGCCACGTCAGCGGCGTTTGCGAGAAGACGCCGGGGCTGGTGCTGTTCACCTGCTGTTCGTCGTGCTACGGGGCTGCACAGGGGGAGCCGCAGCAGTACGGGGAGATGGCGCTGCTCGATATCGGGCACATGCGCGCGGCGTGGAAGAACAGGATCGTGCTCGGACTGCACGGCAGCACCGATGTCACGACGTACCGGACCCAACCGCAAGGGTCCATCAACTTCGACGCCACGGCGGTGATCTACACGTCGGACAAGTCGGGTGCTCCGCGTGAGCACGTCATTCGTACGGGAGCATAAGACGATGGACGATCTGGGAACCTCGAAGAAAGACATCGAGAGCGGGATGGAGCTGCTGGCGAAAGCGTTCCAGCAGGTCACGGCGGCGGCAGAGCAGTTCGGACTCGCTTTCGCGGCGGTGCAGGAGGCGGAGAAGGCGCGCGAGGCCGCCGCGGCGAACGTCGCGCCTGCGCCGTCGAGCGACATGGTCGAGTCCGTGGCAGTGACGCAGAACAGTGCAGACGGCGTCCGCTCGACGTTGACTCTGAAGAAGCCCCTTCCGGCAGCCCTCGAATGGCGTTTCGCTGTGGCGGACAGCGAACCGAAAGACGAGTGGAAGACGCGCTTGCCCATCGAGACATCCTTCGACTACGGCACCGACACCCCGCATGAGCAGTTCTTCGCGATACCGGACAGGCAGGGACACCCCGTCGAGCTGCGGTGGTTCTACAACGGACCGCAAGCGGGCGACGACGCGTTCCTGTCGCAGGTTGTCTCGGTGCCGGAAGTGCCCGTTGACACCGCGGACCCGCTCGGGCACTTGACCGACATCTCGCGCGGACGCATCTCGTCGCTCGACTGGAACAACATCGTTGCCACCGTGGGCGCAGGGAAAGGTGGCACGCCGAAGCTGCCCGACGTGGAGCTGGTCAACGGGGCGCTGCGGCAACAGTACAACCCCGGTAGCAACGGCGACTACGGCACGCGGCGCAACGTCGGCTTCGCGCGCATCGCCCCGGTGCAAGGGTGCCTGCTGGAGTTCGACCTGCACCTCGAAGACGGATGGACGTGGGGCGGGCACGGGCGGAACGGCAAGCCCGGCTACTCCGGCAAGCTCGGCTGGGGGTTCGCAGGCGGGTCTCGCCCGGCAGGCGGCGACGGCGACGACGACGGGTTCACCCTGCGCCTTGCGCACAAGCACGAAGGCGAACTCATGGGGTACTGCTACTCGGCGAACCGCGCCCAGAGGTGGGGCGATGAGCTGCGCACGGGCTTCACGCTCGGCATCGGGATGACGAACCGTATCGGCATCGGCTGCTTCATGAATTCGCGCCCCGGTGTCGCGGACGGCAGCGTGTTCATCAAGTTCGACGGTCGGTGGAGGCTGCTGAAGGACGGCGTGGAGTTCTACGGCAGCGGCACGCCGCAGATCGACTCTATCCTGCACTCGGCGTTCTTCGGTGGTGGGCCGGGCATGTACGAGCCTGCGCGGACGTGCTATTCCCGGATGTTCAACCTGTCGCTCACTCGGATCGATCCCTCGAAGGCAGGACACCCGAGCGAATGGTGATGAACCCGGACAACACGAAAGCGGCACGGATGCCGCCAGTCAATGTGGGGGTGATTCGGCACCTGCTGGTGACGGCGAACACAGAGAATCGTTTCGCCCTCTCCGTGCGTTTCGATCGTCGCAGGGCGGTGGCCTTGCGGTGGCGGTACCAAGACGACGTGTCGTGGAACACGGCGCTGTTCCCCATGCCCCCGAGCACCGAGCACGACCTCGCGGTAGCCTTGCCGCCGGGCAGGAACAAGCGCGCTATCCGCTACTACGTCTACGACCCCTTTGCGGGCACGGGGCTACACCCGGCGTACCGCAGCGAAGAGCGAGGCATTCAGGGGCTACACAACTTCTGAACCGCCCACGAAAAAAGGCCCCGGCACCCCTGTTCATTGTCCCGAAGGATGACAGGGGGGCCGGGGCCTCTCTTCGTACGGTGCCCGCTGCCACGGGCCTTGCCAGAGCGCCCAGACCGGAAAGCTGGACACCCGTCGCGCTCTGCTCGTATGCTGCCCAACCCGCTCCGACACCACTCGGGGAAGATCGGTCCCGGCACCAAGGCCGGGCGACATACTTCGTACCAGACGCCTTCACACGCCAAACGAGAACATCCGTCACACCGACAGATGCGCGGACAGTAGCAATTCGTTTCGGTTTGCGCAAGGCGTCTGGATCAACTTTCTTTTGATTCGGATTACAAGATTACATGCCCCAGCCAGACGGCTCGACGAACGTACAGGCCCTTCACGACTTCGCATGGGCCACGGCACCCTCCCGATTCGGCCCGTGGGCCAACCGCCCGGCCACGTGGGAGCAGGTCGTCTCCCGGCTCTCCGACCTTCGTCGCATCCCCGAGCGGGACATGACCCCCGAGGAATACGGGGCGCTCACGAAGATCGAGCGCGAGAAGGCCAAGGATTGCGGCGGCTTCGTCCTCGGGGCCATGAGCAGCACCGGGAAGCGCACTTACGAGGACATCGTCTCTCGGGCGGGGCTCGGGCTCGACATCGACGACGTGGACGCCCCGTTCGACGTGATCGAGCGGCACGTCCACAAGGTGCTCGGCCCCGCCGCGGAGCAGGAGGATGTCGAGGACGTGCCGTCACGGCCGGCGTGGGTGCCCGAAGAAGGACTCGACTACCTGATCGTCCCGTCGATAAGCCACAGGGTCGGCGGGCGCTGCTCGCTCCGGCTCATCATCCCCTTCTCGGCCCCGTGCCTGCCCGTGCATTACGCCCCGATCGCGCGCCGCGTCATGGCCGAGATCGACATGGACATGTTCGACATGACGGCGGCGCAGGCGAACCGCTTCTTCTACTTCCCCACGAAGCTCGCCGGCCAGCCGTGGGACGTGGCGCGGGGCGACGGGGCGCGGCTCGACGCGAACGCCGTACTCGCCACCTACGACAATCCGCTGGACACCGACGAGTGGCCGAAAAGCCCCTACGAGCAGACGCTGACCGGCGGTGTCGGCTCGAACACCGGGCTCAGGAAGGACCGCCCCGACGACATGGCCGAGGGCTTCCCGAAGATCGTGTGCCAGTCGATGACGATGCAGGACGCGCTGGTCGAGTACCTGTCCGATGTCTGGGCACCGGGGAAGGACGACGACAACTGGACGCTGATCGGCGGCACCAGCGCCAACGGCGGCAAGATCATCGACGATCAGTTCCTGTACAGCTACCACGACAGCGACCCTTACAACGGCGACCAGCGCGGCGCACTCAACGTCTGGGAAGCGATACGTTTCCACAAGTTCGGCCACCTCGACCGGGAGGACGACGCCGTAGGCGAGCAGGCGTCCGGCCGCGCCGCGAAAGCCTTTCTCGCCCAGACCCGCCCGATCCGCGAACAGATGGAACGCCGCCGCCTCTCGGAAACCGACATCGACGCGCCCGACATCAACCTCCGCCGCGACGAGGAAGACGCCTTCGGCGGCAGCCCCCCACCCCCCTCGAACGACCCGATCAGCGGCCCTGCTGGCGGCACGCCGTTCATCGACATGGCCGCGCAGGACGACGACGGGCTCATCGACTTCGACAGCTGGGGGGCCGGCTACGTGGAGGAAGACGAGGACGGGTCCGGCGCAGCCGCCAACGCGGTCGAGCCTCACGTCCACGAGGACGCCGCCGAAGACGGGGGCGAGCCGGTGTTCCCCGAGGCGACGCGCACCACGTTCGCTATCGGTCTGGGGCTCAACGTCGGTCCCTCGAACCCGCCGCTCTTCGATACGAACGGGGCGCGCAGGGCCTGCGCCGAGAACGTGGAGCTGATCCTGAACAGCACGCGCAACACGCAGCTGTTCGGGAAGCTCAGGGCAAATGAGCTTCACGGGGCTGCCGTGTTCGTCGAACCGGTGCCGGGCTCTGCCCGGCTCGACGCGATCGACGTGCCCGATCGGCTCGGCGGTCTCGCGGTTACGGATCGGGAGCTGGGGATGCTGACCAGCTACTTCTCCCACGAGATCGGGGCACCGGTGTCCATGAACGTGGCGCTCGATGGCGTGAACCGCGTGGCGTGGCGAAACCCGTATCACCCGGTGCAGGAGTGGCTGCGCAGTCTCGTCTGGGACGGGGTGCCGCGGCTCGATACCGTGCTGGAGACGGCGTTCGACACCGGCAGACGCGGGGACGATCAGCTGCGGTACGCCCGGCAAGTGTCGCGGATGCTGTTCAAGGCGTGCGTCGCGCGCGCCATGCAGCCCGGCGTCAAGTACGACTACCTGATCGTGCTCGAAGGGGTGGAGAACACCGGCAAGTCCACGTTCGTCGAATCGCTTTCACCGGTGCCGGGCTGGTACTCGAACGCGATGCCGGCGCTTGACGCGGAGGCGCAGAAGGCGATCGAGGCCATGGCCGGCAAATGGATCATCGAGTTCGGCGAGCTGACGGCGGTGCGGAAATCGGCGCGCTCGAAGGTCAAGGATTTTCTGTCGACCACCCACGACAGCGCGCGCATGGCCTACGCGAAGACCCCGCGCGAGGTGGCCCGGTCCTGCGTCTTCATCGCCACCACGAACGAGGACGACTATCTCTCGGGGGATGACGGGGACCGGCGGTTCGTCCCGCTCCGCATCGAAGGGCGCGGGGACATCACGTGGGTGGACCGGCACCGGGACCAGTTGTGGGCGGAGGCGCTGGCGGCGTGGGAGGCGGACCCGAGCCTCGAAGTGGCGGGGGACATGGCACAGGCGGCCCACGAGGCGCGCAGCGGGGCTTACGCGGACAATGCGGAGACGGTGGACGCCATTCTCCGATATCTCGATCGCACGCCGACTCCGGGGGACTGGGAGCGGGGCGTGGTGCTGGGGGTAAATGAGGGTTTCGTCGGGGCGGAGGGTGATGCTGGCGTGCGTGAGCGGGTTTGCTCGATGGAGCTGGTGGAAAACGTGCTGGGCATGGAGCGGGCAGACGAGGCGCGGTTACGCGCGGCGCGGTTGCAGGTGAGTTCTGCAATGAACTCCATAAAGGGCTGGAAACTCTGTCGCGGACCGGACCGTCGACCGGCATTCGGAGAGTATGGGCAGCCGAAGAAGTGGTGGGAGCGAGATAGGCCCTGACCGTAGCACCCGACTGGATCGGGGGGCTATTCGGGGGCTAGGCAGGGGCTACTCGGCGGAAAGGTTTGGAAAGGTTTGGAAATTGTTGATAATTAATATAGGTTCAGACACAGTTAGCAACGTTCGGCGCAGACCCTGAGCCCCTGTGATTCGTCAGGGACTAGGGTCAGGGGCTACGCTGAAAGCCGCAGTTTGATTGACTCTTAGAGATATATAGCCCCTATAGACCCTATAAAGTTAGTACCTTTGAGAACAAGGAAGTATAGCTACACAGAGAGGCCCTACCCCCCTGTAGGGCTGTAGGGGAAGGGATGGGGTCTTTTTAGGGGCTTCAGGGGCTACTGCCCATAAACCAGGAACTATAATGCAGCAACGAACACGAACGCTTTTGACCGGGATCATGACGTGGATCGCGTCTGGTACCGCAGGTCTGCTGGCCTACTTCGAGGGGCTGCCGAGTCCGTCGCAGTTCTCTTTTCTGGATTTATCGGGGCCGGCGCTGGCGTGGGCGACTTCTGGCCTGTCTGCGCTCACATTGTGGATTCGCACCCACGCCCCCGGAGATTTGCCGAAAACCGAAACGTTGCCTACCGCACCGGAAATTCACCCCCCGGCACCCTCGCGCCCCGCGCCGACCTTCGAGAGCGCCCCTGTGCCCGCGTACGCCCTCGAACGGGCAGAGCTGGAGGACATGCTGCTGATCGAGGAATCGCGCGTCGAGAGGGTCTACCCGGACCCGCTGCACGGGATGTCGAAGCCCACCGCGGGGATAGGCCACCTGCTCACGCCGCTCGACGAGCCGTTCTACTCCGCGCCGGAGAACACCCCCGTGCCGGCGGCAGTCGTCGACGCATGGTTCGAGGACGACGTGACGACCGCGCTCGCCGGAGCCCGGCGCGTCTACGGTGCCGGTTGGGACAAATTGCCCAAACGTATCCGCATGGTGCTGGCCGCGATGGCGTTTCAGATGGGAGCACAGTCGCTCTCCGGCTTCCGCAATACCCTGCGCTACATGCGTCTCGGGGCGTGGCAGCTGGCCGCGCAGGAGATGCTGGACAGCGAATGGCACAACAACGACACGCCCTCGCGCGCCCGGCGCATGAGCGCGATCGTCGACGAGGTCGCCGGCACCCAACTTGCCGTCCTCGGGTAGCACGCTGCTGCTGTGGAGCTTGACGTTCCGGCTCCGCAGGAGTATCTGGACAGCTTCAGCAGTCCGCCAACTTCGAGATTCGCCATGCTCACCGTTCGTATTCTCGGCTTCCGTGCCTTGATCCTCGCCGCCGTGTTTCTGCTGGTCGCTGCCTGCTTCGGGACAGTGAGCGATAGCCGCGACCTGCAGCACTTCGCGAACTCCACGCTGCCGCCCGAACCGCTCGCTCCCGAGCAGGTCACTTCCGGGGACCGAGACGACGCCGAAGTGTCGTACCGCGAACGACCCTGAGTTCTGCTACCGTTTGCGCTCCACCCATAACGGTTTGTAGCGCATGAAAAACAACACCCCCCGTACCTTGCTGACACTCATCGCCTGTACTCTCGTGCTCGCGTCGTGTGCGTCGAAACAGCAGCTGTTCGACGGCACCAGCGCCGTCGCCAACGCACCGCTGGTTCGTGATCGCATCGCCGCCTGCATCGGCGATGATGCCGACGCCGTGCAAGCCCTTTCCGAGCCCGCCGAGTTCTTCCTGCGCGGCTACGAAGTGATCGTGACCCGCGAGATCGACACGCCGGTCGACGCCCTTGCGCTGGAGTTCCCGTCCTACGTCGACCAGATACCCGTGCAGTGGTCGGCCGTGACGGCCGTGCTCGATGCCGCGGACTGTGGCCCTGTCGTCGACCAGTGGCGGGCGCAGGCAGAGAACGGGTGGGCAGGCTTCACGTCGGTCGTCGAGGCGTCGGAGCGGTACACGTATCTCTGCCAGCTGTACAACGGTTTCGCCCCGATTGCCGGGCTGATCTCTCCGCAGATACGATTGTTCGCACCCGCCAAGCTGCCGCTGTGCCCCGCTGACGACCCGATCGCGTAGACTCGCCGTCGAGGGGGGCCGGGAACGAGGCGTCTATCGTCGGCAACGCGTCGGCAGGCAGGCGGCTGATCGGCGGACAGCGAAGGGTCGAGGTGGTGAGTGCGATGCCTGTTTCTGTCGGCGCATCCGTCCCCGGTCCCCCTCACTTTTTGCAAGGAACCCTTTTGCACGCTGGAGAAAATCGACCCCCGTGGGCCTCTCGATTCGAGTCAATACGAACTCTCGTGCAGTACGAAAGCAGTTAGAGCAAGATGCGCGTGCCCATCCCGCGATTCTCCGCGCGACCGTATCCGGCGTTGCGCGTCGAGGCCAGCAGCGCATGACCGCGCAGCTACCGAAGGACATCGACCGACCGAACCCTTTCACGAAGCGCGCGATCGGCAGCACCGCTGCGAAGGCAGGCGGGTTCACCGCTGAAATGTTCGTGAAGCGACAGCAGGCCGAATACCTTGCGCGTCTCGTCTTCGGCGGCGCTCGAACTCCGCTGCGTCGGTTCGTGTTCGTACCCGCGAAGACCGAGCAGACGAACGCTTACGGGAACATGTCGCGCACCCGCCGCCGTCGTGTGCTCGGCAGCGCAAGTCTGGTGGTGAAGCGCGTGGGGGCGAAACGGCTCGCGTTCCAGCGTCGCGGCAAGACGCTCACTTACGTCGGCGTGTTCTCGCCGCGGACGTTCTACCCGAGGCCGCGGTTTCGGTTCTACGAGCACGCGCACACGTTCGCTGCACGAGACGTGAACCTCGCGTTCAATCTGGCGTGGGCGAAGCGGTTCGCTCGCTGAAGCGAGGCTCGCGCGCAAGCGAAGCCGTTCGTAAAAAATTTTTGGGCAAGAGCACTTCTGTGTGACAGGTTCAAACTTTTTGCAAAAAACGAAACGTTTCGGAACCCCCGCCTGACTTTTGACCCCAGCATTTTCTGGTCCGCCGGGAAACTGCCGCGCTACGAATTTGGCAGGATGTAGTCTTGACGCCAATACTACCTCCTGCCGGCAAACCGGCGCGCCAATACTACCTCTTGCCGACCTTCCGGCGCGCCAATACTACCTCCTGCCGACCTTCCGGCGCGCCAATACTACGTTGAAAACCGGGCCGCGCACTACGCGCCACGGTACCGGCACTGCGCCCGAATCGCGTAAATGCAACTCCGGCTCTGCTCTTGTAATGCAACTCCGGTCCAATACTGCAACCGGTACCTCGGCTGAAAACTGCAACTGCGGCACCGGTACTGCAACTCCAGTACCGCGCTGCTAACTGCAACTACGGCACTTGTACTGCAACTGCGGTACGTATCGGATACTGCAACCGCGGCACTCTTTGCGTGCTGCGACGGTTCCCAGTATCCGCAACGGCCGCGCCGCCGTATACATGTGATAGGGCGCGCAACGCGCATACATATATGTATGTGAGGTGTTCGGGCGGCGCGACGTGCGGCTCTCGGCGGAACGTTGCGAATTGTGAAACGTTTAGCAAAAACGCTTGCATCGGCGCTGAAAGCATCATATAGTTTGTTCCAAGCCAGCCCGCACCGGGCCGGATCGCTACAGGACACTCACGTATGGCTACCAAGCGACAAGCTATTGCTGCACTCCGCCGCGCGCATCCCGCCGCATCGTTCGACTTCGCGGGTGACTGCATTCCCGGCGAGCACGACGTGAACATCGACGCGCCCGCCGGTCACGTATGGTCCGGTAACGGGCTGCACTGCATGGCAGTAAACGTGCAGGGCGGGCCGCGCACGGCTTTCTGGGACGCTGTCATTGAGCGAATCGCTGAGGGCGGCGCGGCCGAGCCGTGCACCGACCCGACGTGCGACTACTGCGCTCCGACCGACGCCGAGCCGACCGGCGCCGAGCCGACGATCGTCTACAGCTGCCCGGCATACGATGTCATCGAGCCGACCCGCGACGATCAAGGCCGGATCGCGCTTGAGCATGACATGCGGTTCCGCTGTCCCGACATCCACAATCTCGCGTTCAGGGCAGGATCGATCCGCGGGTACGCGCTTGCTAACGGGGAAGACCCTGCCGCAGAGCTAGCGCGCGCCGAACGGCTTGGCGGTGCCGTAAACGGCCACGTACCGGTATGGGTTAGCGGAACGTGCGTATCGCTCGTATCGAACGACTATGAACGGACCCGCGAAACGTGCGTGGCCGTCCGCTTCGGCGACCTCGTCACGCTTGAAGGCGAGACGTTTACCATCGCGCCCGACAGGAACGACAATCTTCAACTGGTCCCTGTGCCGCCGGCCGATCCGGAGCCGACCGACGCCGAGCCGACCGACGACGAGCCGACCGACGACGAGCCGACCGACGACGAGCCGCGCGACCGTGACGGCGGAGTGATCGGTGCGGATGGCGTTCACGCTGGCGACCGGTATTTGCATGTGGGTTCGGATACGGTTCCCGCCGTCGCGCCCCACATGTCAGTAACCGACGTGCGTGCCGTCCGTATTAGCGAGGCGGAGCCGTATCGGTACGTCGCGCAATGCTGGCGAGACGCTGCCGCCCGCCGCCTGTACGTGGTCCCGGCCGATACCAACGGCATCATCCCCGCAGACGTTGACCCGCGCGACTTCGCATGGTTGCCGCTGAACGATGACGCGGACCTCGCGCGTACGTTTCCGACGCGCGAGCTTATTGCAAGCGTGGCATCGTTCGTCGGCCGCTGGCCGGCGTATCAGCGCGAGTGCGCGCGCTACGGGTTCGCGGAAACGCCATTGACCGCCGACGAATGGTCGCAGTGCGCCGCGGCACGATTGCCGGACACGTCCATCTATGGCGTAGGCAATGACGTTCACTCGGGCTTCGACTTCGCCCTTGCCCTGCGCGGTAACGGATGCGACTGTCCGCGGTACGTGATACCGCAATACAAGGGCGACACGTCTAGCCTTACGCGCTTGAAGACACGTGCGCCCGACGTATCGACGAAAGTTTCGCATGTCATGGTCATCACTCGCGAAGGGCGAGAGACGCCCTTGTATTGTTCCGCACGTCCGACTGATATATCAACCGCGGCATACAACGCTGCCGACGCGAACCGTACGCCTCGCGAGACTGAAACCGACGTAACCGCGCAAGCAATGGAATATTCCGACCGCTTGTATAAGGGGGATTACATCGAGATGCCCGCTAGTGGCGTGACTGTCTGGCTAGAGCGTCTGCCGACCTTCGCGGTAGTCGACCGATACAGCGGGATGCTCTGGGATGTCGTCGACGCGCTCGATCCGCTGGACGCTGCAACTCGCGCACATAACGCGCACGCCGACCCGCACACGCACACGCTTGCCGAGTCGTATCCCGGCACCATTGAAGACACCGGATACAACGTCTACGCGCTGGCCGAGCACGAACGCGCGGACGCCGCGCAGTGGACTGCGGACGATGGCGAGCGCTTTTCTGACCGACACGTATCCGCGTACGTGTCAGTCACCCGCGTATCCGACTAACTGCAACCCTGTCACCATCGGAGAACACACTATGAGCAACGACATTCTGCACACCGCCGCCGCCGACGTTCAGGCCGCGGAGCATGACCGCGAGATGACCTTGCAACGCGCCGCCGACGCTTTCGCCGACAGGCATGTGCTCGCGAGCGTAAACGAAGCTGTCGAGGCTTTGAAGGCGACGAACGAGTACGCGGATGACTACGCGGAGTCGTTCTTTAAGGATGACGAACGGCAAGCCGTGCTCGATTGGTTCGACGGCGCGGACATCGACGACATCATCGGCGTGCTCGATGAAGACGAGCCCGAGGTGCCTGCGCTCCTTACGTTCATGTCGTTGGCAATCGCCCGCACGCTGACATACGGTCAGGACGAGCCGAGTGCCGCGCCCGACCCGTATTCCGACACGCTGGAAGATTGTCTCGACTTCCTTGTCATGTCGGAAGACATCGCGTTCCGCGAGTACGTCGGCACCGTGCGCCGTACTCTCGCCGATGCGTGGCTCGATCTTGACTTGTGCCTCCGGTCCTTTCTCGACGCTCAGAACGTAGATACCTCCGACTACGCTATAGAGGTGTATGAGCACTGGATAGTCGATGGCTATCTCGGGCACCGGCTGGAACGCGAGGGCGAGATTGTCGCTGAGTTCGCTGGCATGACCGTATGGGGCCGTTCGACGACAGGGCAGGCTATCTCGATGGACTGGGTGATTCGCAAGATCGTCCTGTCGGAATCGGACATCGCCACGCTTTCCTCCTAACTGCAACCTTGTCACTACCGGAGCACATCATGGACACACTGATACATTACGAAACCGCCGGCGCGGACAGCATCGCGCCGCACGACTCCGAGTCGTTTTACCTGCGCATCGATACCGCCTGCAGCGTAGACGGCGGGGCTGACAGCGTGCGTCGGCGCGGTTGCGAATACAGCGCCGACGATTGGTCGGGCGAGAGCTTTGTTGGCATCGTCGCACGGCTGCCGAATCGGCGAGGGTTCCTCGCGGGATACGCTAGTACCGGCACCGAGTGCGCGTGGTTGGGCCGCGACGTTATCGACGACGCGCATAGCGCAAGCCTGCACGCAGACAATGCCGCATGCACCGCGGCGGAACGTGAGCGCGATTACCAATACCAATGGGAGGCGTACCGTAGCGCGGAGAGAGCAGTCGAGGACGCAACGGACGACGTTGCAAGTGGCCGGGCAGAACATAGCGCGTTGATCCGCGTCCTTCGCGCTTTGCCCGCTACCGCAACCCGCGAGCGCGCGGACATACAGGAACGCGCACGTGCCACCCGCGCGTCCGCTACGCGCGACTTGAGCAGGCTTGAAACGGCGCTCGCGAGGCAGGCATACACATACAACCCTGACGCGTAACACTGCAACTCTGTCACCAATCGAGAACACACATCATGAACATCACTGACAAGCGCACCGCCGTTCTTCTTCATGCGATCACGCAATACACAGACGGGATGTGCGACGGCAAGTACGGGCAGCCGTCCGTCCCGTATCGTGACCGCGACATAGCGTTCTATCCCTGTGAGACGCTGTTTGCGGACGAGTACGGAGAGCCCGGGTGCATCTGCGAGTCGGGAGTGATCGCAGCGAATTGGAACCGTGGCCACCATCCGCTATCCAAACGAGCGTGCGACTACTTGGAAGCGGCAGGGTTCGCGCTCGAATGGGCGGACGAATGGGTGGTCGATCATGAAGGATCGGGCAAGATGTACCGCACCTGCTCCGACTCGCACGTCTGGCTTCCGTCGCTCGTTTACTCGCCGGACTACTGCGACGTTCATACCTGCGATGATGATGATCCGGAACGCACCATTGACGCGTTCATGATCGACGATCCCGCGCAGCCGCTCCACGCGCTACCGTATTGGATTACAGCCGAGCAGTTGACCGCCTACGGGTACGAGCGGATAGGAGCCGACGATGCGGACGACGAGGAAGGCACGCGATTCGAGTTGGGTTTGTATCCCGGTCAGACTGACGACCATTCCGATATTGCTCGCGCCCATTGGACAGGCGAGACCGAAAGCATGGTGTTTCAGATAACGAGCTCCGGCCAGTTCGACATTCATTTTGCAGCATGGATCAAGTATACCGACGCGGACGACTAGCGTTAACGCAACCCTGTCACCTAACGAGAGAACCGCCATCATGTATAGCACCGTCGTTTTGTTTTCATCCGCATCTATGGGCCGTCACCCGCACCGCGCGGCTACTGAACTGCGATATGTACGCGCGGACGAGCCGGACGTTACCGCGAATGTGATTTGCGGAGTGACTGCAGAAACGCTTGCCGACCTGCAGTCGCCCGTTGACGACATCCGAGAGGAAGCGTGGGAAGAATGGATAGACAGTGCGTACTTTTTCGACGCTAGCGGCGGACGTTTTGAGATTCTGCGCACAGAGAATGGAGAGATTCTTGCAGTATGCGACGCACGCTTGACCGAAGACGAGCGGACCGACCTGTACGGACCCGAATAACGTCACTGCAACCCTGTCACCTAACGAGAGAACCGCCATCATGAAAACAGTAATGAAGAACGCCGACGTGATCGCAGCATGGGTAGCACAATCGCAGGACAGCGCGCGCAACGCTGCGGGTTCCCTGTACTTCACCCGTGACACGCTTTACAGCTACGGATCGCACCATGCGATAGCGCGGCTCGCCTACGGTGCCGGGCGCGCGGCTGACACCCGCTATGCGCTAGTCAACGCCGACACGTACAGCGTCACGACTGCAAAACAGACGGGCGGGATCTATGTGCCGCTCCATGCGGCTGGCGTGCGGGTGTTTCGAGTGCCGTACGTCACCGCACCCGCGCACAAGGACGCCGTATATTTTCGCTATGACAACTGGTTGCACATTGTCGGTGCCGCGTCCGCATCCCTCGCCAGCGCGCGACGCGCCCGAACGTATCGAGACCTACACATGAGAGAAGCGAGGGAGCGGTGCGACGATGCGAACGCGTTCGCTAGGCTTACTGGCGCGTTCCGCCCCGTAGTCGGGTTCACGTCTGACGATCCGATTACCGCCGCCGCCGAACTGGCCGCGACGCATCCGGTGAAGCTGAAAAGGAGCGCATGACATGCCAGCGAAACGCGTGCCGCGCGCGCTGAAACGCGTGCCCATCACTATCACTCTGCCTGCATGGGTAGTGGTCTATTTGCGAGCGCACGATGCGCCTGTCAGTCGCATCGTGGAGCGTGCGATTGTGAAAGCCTGCAGGATTGCCCCGCCGCCCCCATAGCCGCCCGCTACCACTGAACCCGAACCCACCACAGGACATCATCATCATGACAGCACTTACTCTCGCAGAGTATGAAAAACGCGTAGCCGGATCGCTGGCCGGTTTCCGCGAGAATCCGGGGATCGAGAACTTAGCACACGAGCACTGTCGGCAAACGCTCGTGCTCGGGTACCGCCATCTCGTCGTCGAAGAATGTCACCGGGAGAGCGTCGATCCATATGACTGCGCGCGTCAGATTGCCGAGCAAGAGATGCGTCGGGTGAAGGCCCAGCGTGCCGCGGAGCGATCGCTCTCTAGCGCCCTATTCCGCAAAACCGTTTGATCCCGAACCCGAACCCACCACAGGACATCATCATGGATACGCTCTACCACGTGCAGTGCATCGACGACGGCGCAGGCTCGGACGAAATTGATCGCATCGAGGCAGACAGCCCGGACGACGCTGCAGCGCAGGTGCTCGCCGGTTTCTATGAGCGGCACCCCGACGACGCAAAGTCGGGTTACGAGTATCAGTTCCTTGTATGGCCTGACGACGGCGAGCGGTGCGACGCCAAGACCGTCTTCGTGTCAGTGGCAGACATCGCCTCCTGACTCGGACCAAACCCGAACACGACCCGCACTGTCAGACCGCGCCGCCCCGCTAGCACAGGGGGCGGCGTTTTTCGTTGGGGGAATCGACTGATATCACTGCGACCCTGCGGGCACTGACGCACCCGCCGCCCGCCGCCGGCCGATGACAAAAGTAGTCCAGGCAGAAACGTTTAGCTGCGCTGCTAGCACGCATCCGCCTAGCGGGTCAACTGCATTCGTACCGGCACGCTGCTAGCACGCATCCGCCTAGCGGGTCAACTGCATTCGTAAACGATACAGGCGCGACACTCCGCGCGGGCAACCGCGCCCCGCGCACCGCTGGCCTATGCCCGCATGTCGCACACGCTACGCAAGCGCACCGCTCGCGCGCTGGCCTATCCCTGCGGGTCTCACGCGCCACCATAGCCCGCTCCTAGCCCGCCCCATGCAGGCAGGCGCAAGCCGAGCTATCACACTCCAACGATCTAGGTCTAGTGTCGCCTGCAGGCAGGCACGCGCAAAGTTCGCTACCGCTACGCGTTCGACACTCCGCCGCCCCATGCCTGCAGAGATGCACTCGCACGTCACGCCGCCCGCTGGTCTGGCCCCCGTACCAGTGGAACGAACTGCAAGTCCGACCCGATGCCTTTCGTACGCGCTAATGCAAGTCCGACACGCGCACACGCGCGCCAACATAGTCGCGCGGCAGATTCGTAGTGCGTCAATACTACATCGGAGGTAGTATTGGCGCGCCCGGAAGCAGGCAGGAGGTAGTCTTGGCGCGCCGGAAAACCGGCAGGAGGTAGTCTTGGCAGGGGCCGACTACATATCTACTACGAACGCGAATGAGAATGATTCGCATTTAGATTCTCATTTGCGCGGGTCCTTTCTGGGGAAGGGGTACCGCAACGGAGTTTTCGCGGCCCCGACTCTCGAAAAATATAGCCCTAAAATCAGTAACTTAGCGCAAGTAGCCGGATTTTTACGAACGCAGACCCGCCGTTCGTGACACTTGCGCCCAGTATCTGTGCCATTCTGGGGCTTTCTTCCCAAATAGCACTCCGCGCCGATGGCGACTTTCGACAAGAAATACGACCGGACCGAAAGGTCGCTCTGGTCGCTGTCCGACCTTGCCTTCGAGCTACGCCTGTCTTCGTCGCAGCTGTCGTATCTCGTCAGCAGCACTCACACCGACGTGGTGGCGCAGCCGCCGCAGCCCGGCGACCCCAAGTCCGTCTATTTCCTTTCCGAAGTCGTGCGCGAGCTGCGGAAAGACGACCAGCGCAAGAAAGACCTGAGTGTCGTGAACAGCGCCCGCGCCCGCGGCGAGCACGCTCGCGCGTCGAAGCTCGAAACGCAGAACGCGATGATGGAAGGAACGCTCACGTCGCTCGACAACGCGAAAGAGAAAGAGGCGATCGTCGCGGGCATGGCAGCTCGACAATTCGACGGCATCGACATGCGCGTTAAGCGTCGACACCCGGACGTGTCGCCTGCCGTGCTCGCCACGATCAAGGCCGAGCTGGCGAAAGCACAGAACGTCTTCATCGACCGCTTGGACGACATCGAGCCGGCTCTGGTAGACGCCGTGCTCGGCGTGGAAGACCCCGGCAACCTAGCGTTCACCGATGACCCGATCGAAGCTCCTGCGGGCACCGAGACGGACGACGCAGACAGCGATGACCCGAGTCCCCCGACACTGAAATTCCGGGGCGTTCCCACCAAGCCGAAACGCGAAGCCTTCGCCGCGGCGCAACTCGCGGAGAGCAGTTATGTCGACTTCGACAGCTGACGGTAAACGGTATTACGAACGAAGGAGTCTCCCTCAGACAGATGTCGCGTGGTCCGTGGAAGACCGCGACGATGTAGAAGGCTGGAGACGCTACGTCGCGCCTCTTCACGACGGCACCGGCGAGTTTCACGTGTTCGGCTCGATCCGTCTGTCGTTGTGGCAGTGGCGACTCGTAGTGCGGGTGCGCGAAGACGACAGCATGTTTCCCCGCGTGGTGGACAAGGGCAACTGCCGCGCCATCCCGAACGAGACGCTTGTCGAACTGCTCAACCGCTGTCTCATACACGCGGGTATGAGCAAGTAATGTTCGACGAAGACGACGAGTACCCCGAGACCGAGGAAGGGGAAGCCGAGTGGAACGTCGAGCCTGAAGCCGAGCCCGAGCTGAAGCACGTCCCCGTCGAACAGCGGGGAGTGCCGTACTGGGAAGTGCTGAAGCAGGCGTGGCAAGTCTTCCGGGTGCCCGAGCCGCTGAACTTCCCCCGGTGGGCCGACAAGCACTACTTCCTCGCGCCCGAGTCCTCGGGCCTGCCCGGCCAGTGGACGACGTTGCCTTATCAGAACGGCATCATGCTCATGATGGGCGATGACGCCGTTCGCGCCGTGCTGATCCAGAAGCCTGCGCGAGTTGGCTACACGAAGATGATCGCGGCACTGGTCGTGTATCACATCGTCCACAAGCGTCGGAACGTTGCGTTCTGGCAGCCGACCGACACGGACGCCGACGAGTTCGTAGCAGACGAGATCGACCCGCTTTTCGAGTACGTGCCGAGTTTCGCGGAGGCGCTGGTCGCTGACCACAGAAAGCACAAGCAGTCCACGAACACGAACGCGCGGAAAGTGTTCGCAGGGGCGGTGCTGCACATCAAGGGTGCCAAGTCGGCAGCCAACTTCCGGCGAATCACCGTCGACACGGCGATTCTCGACGAGCACGACGGCATGGATCACGTCATCAAGGGCACGCAGGGAAAGGAAGAAGGCTCCGCGTCTTACCTCGCCAGCATCCGAACGACGGACAGCGCCTACCCGAAATTCATTGACGGCAGCACGCCGACCGTGAAGGGCGCGTCGCTGATCGAAGGCGAACTGCTCACTGCCGACATCGTGCTCGAACGCTACATCCCCTGCCCGCACTGCAACGAGTATCAAGTCCTGAAGTGGGGCTCGGCCGAAGACGACTTCGGCATGAAATGGGACGACGACGACCCGAAGACCGCCCGGTATCTCTGCGTCAAGTGCGCCGATACTTTCGAGTGGCCCGACATGCTGGAGCAAGACGTGAAGGGCAAGTGGATGTCGGCGTACTACGAACTCGTCGAGGACGACGACGATCCGCACTTCATCGGTCGCGCGAACGGCGAGCGCCGAGACACCCCGGAGCGAGTCGGCTTCACGTTCTCGACGCTGATCTCGCACCTGTATTCGTGGGTGCCGCTGGTCACTGAGTACATGAACGCGCAGACGAAGCTGAACGTCGGCGACAGTTCGTATATGCGCGTTTTCTACAACACACGTCTCGGCCTGACCTACGAAGAGCTGACCGCCGAGAAGCTGGACCCCGGCATGTTCATGAAGCGCCGGGAGAGGTACAAGGCCGACGTGCCGCTGCCGGTCGTGGTGCTGACCGCAGGCGTTGACGTGCAGATTGATCGCGTCGAGGTGGAAATACAAGGCTGGGGACGCGGCGAAGAAATGTGGGCGATTCGCTACATCGTGATCGTGGGCGACACGTCTCAGACTTCAGCTTATGACCCGGAGACGAAGGCGAAGTTGAAGCGCGCTGACGGCAGCGACATGGACGAAACGGTCTGGGACAAGCTCGATCGCCTGCTGTCGCACACGTCGTTCCAGCACGAGGCGGGACACCGCGCTCAGGTCTCTCACGTCTGCGTGGACAGTGGTTACATGACCACGCAGGTCTATACGTTCTGCAGGCGCAACTCGACGAAGTACATTCCGGTGAAAGGCGAAGGCGGGCACGGCAACCAGCTGGTGCAGTTCTCCGCGCAGCGCACGACGGCCGGCGTGTTCCTCGCGCGGCTCTCGTCGGACAACCTGCAGGACACGCTCCACCAGCGGTACATCATCGAGACGGACGGGCCGGGCAAGATGCACTGGCGCGTCTGGCGCGATCCTTCGGACGAAGCCGCAGGCCGAAGCCCGAGAGCCGAAGAGATGGAAGAGTTCGGCCTCTCCTACTTCGCGCAGAAGCTCGCGGAGACGAAAGTGCTCCGGGTGAAGAACGGTCAGCCGATCACGTCGTGGGCGTGCGAGCCCGGCACACGGAACGAGGCGACCGACACCGGGAAGTACAATCTCGCCGCCGTGCATATCGCGCAGTTCTACTTCGGCGTGAATCTCAACATCGTCGTCGCCCGTACCGCGCCGGCTCCCGAGCCCAGCGAGTTCGACTACGGCGAGCCGGAAACCGACGACACGCCGAGCATTCGAGACATCGCCGCCCGGCTGAACCGCCCCCGATCGGCGCGCTGATCGGCTACCATCTTTCTCGAAGTTCCGCAACTGGCAACTGGTATATACTCATGCAGCCGAACGAAGACGCTTCACCGAACGACAGCCCCACCGCGGAGGCAGCCATTACCATGAACGACGGGGGAAACGCAACCCCCGACGCTCAGGCAGCGCCCGCGGACGAAGGACAGCCCGAACGCCCTTACGCAGACGGTGGAGACGACGCAGAGCCCACGACACCCGCTCCCGAGCCCGCAGAGCCCGCAGAGCCCGACGAAGGCCCTGCGGAGCCCCAGTGGGACGCCTACGCGAAGAACGGCTGTATCGCGGCAGGCCGGAAGCACGAGCAGGTGACGTTCTTCAAGGTCGACGACGCATGTTCGTGCAGTCTCGACTTGACGAAAGGGGTCTCTTCGCGCGATGCCGACAAGCTCAAGGGGCTGTTTCAGGCTGTGCTCATGGGGTCGTCGATCTATCAGTGAGATGGCTTCCACGTGGCAAATGGTATCTACACGAAGTGGCTTGATGAAGTCGCTCTCGCCAGCCTGACGCGCGACCCGCACGTAGTCCTCCTGCTCGCAGGGGGCTACGTGCCGAACCCCGACGAACACCAGCTGCGCGCGGACATCCCGTCGTCCGCGGAACTGGCTGAAGCGTCCCTCAACAACCCCCGTATCGAGAACGGCGTGCTCTTCGCCGACGATGTCGTGTTCGCGAACGTCGCGTCCAGCGTGAACGCGTCCACCATCGTGCTCGCCAACGCCGCGACCGGTCGACTGGTCATCTTCCTGCAGGACGTGACAGGGCTGCAGGTCGCCGCGAACGCAACCGATCTCGTGCTCATGTTCGACCCCGATTGCGGCATCTTCGGAGTCTGAGATGGCTATCACCGTCAACCCGGCGCGGCCGGGCTCACCGTACCTGCAGTGTCTGCCGAGGACCGCGTTCTCGAAACGCGTGTTCTTCCCCGCGACGCTGACCGCGCACTACGAACAGCGCGAGAACGCGCAACTCACGTGCGCCGAAAAGCTGCTCGAAGCCGAGACCGCGTATCACGCGCTGTCGCTCGGTCAGCAGGTGCAGTACCTCTCCCACGAAGGCAGGGCCGTGACGTACACGCCGGCCAACTCCGATCAGCTGTATCGCTACCTCCTGCGCCTGCGCGCCGAGTGCGGTGCCCAGCAGGCCGGTCACGTCGGCGGCTGCGGCTGCAGCGCCTGCTGCGGCCACGGAGCCCGCTCGAAAGGGCGTGCTCGCGGCGTGGTGACTTACTGATGTTCGGCGCGCCCACGGTCATCCGGTCAGTACCGGACATGGCGACGACCGGCATGTCTGGCGTGAGCGTCCACCGGGGCGCGAACGCCGTCGACGATCAGATGCGGACATGGCACCCGCCGTTGCAGAGCTTCGACGCGTCGTTCCTCCCCGAAGCGGGCACGCTCATCGCGCGCACGGAAGACATCGCCCGGAACTCGCCGCTCGCAGCGTCCGCGATCCGGCTCCATCTCGCGAAGACGATAGGCGACAACTTCCGCCTCTCGTTCGAGCCCGAGTACGAAAGTGTCGACGCGACCGACAGCGAGATGACTGCACTGGTGGACAGCGTCGAGATGCTGTTCGCGATCGATGCCGAGTGCGACGAGAACTTCTTCGATGCCAGCGGCCGGATGAACTTCACGGAGTTGGTCGCGCTCGGCGAGTTCTGCGCGACGACGCGCGGCGAGTCGGTCACGCTCGGCGAGTGGCAGGTCGGTCAGCGAGACCGGGGCAACCGGCCGTTCGCGAGCAGCTACCAGATGGTGAACCCCGACCGGGTCCACACGCCCCCCATGAAGATCGAGGACAAGAATCTCATCGCGGGATTCCGGCGTACGAATCTCGGCTACGCCTTCGGCATGTACGTGCTCAATCGCCACCCCGGCGACTGGTACGCGCAGGCGTTCATCGACGACGTGTACAAGTACATTCCGCGGAACACGCCGTTCGGCCGGGGGCGATGGTTGCACTTGTACACGCCCGAGGCCGCCGATCAGTCGCGTGGCCGCAGCCAGATGATCGCGGGTCTGAAAGAGCACAAGTCGTTCAGCACGCTGCACGAAGCGATGGTCTCGAACGCGATCACGCAATCGCTCTACGCCGCCGTCATCACGTCCCCCGATCCGACGACCGCGTTCGAGGGGCTTATGGGCGTAGCTCCCGAGATGATCCAGAAGGCGGCGAACGCGCAGCGAACGTCGATGCTCTCGGCGCAGGCCGACTACTACGACGACGGGGGCTTGCACATGAACGGCTCCAAGGTCGCGCACGCGTTCCCCGGCGATCAGTTCGAGTTCCTGACGGGGAATCAGGGGCTGGAGTTCTACGATCCGTTCTCCGGCACGATTCTCCGCCAGCTGGCGAAGACGATGGATATCTCCTACGAGGAGTTCTCCGGCGACTTCACGAAGACGAACTACTCCGGCGCTCGCGCCGGGGACAACACCTCGAACATGAGCCGCGACGCTCGGCGCGCGCGAGGCCCTGCGCGACACGCGCGCTTCATGTTCAACGGATGGCTCGAAGAGGCGTGCGCGCAGGGCCGTGTGGCGTGCCCCGGCTCCACTCCGCGCGCACGGCTCAACTGGTTCCTTCGCAACCGGCACGCGCTGTGTCGTTCGCGCTTCCACGGACCGGGCACGCCGCACATCGACCCGACGAAGTCGGTCGAGGCTGCGACGCTCGAAGTGAAGCTCGGCGTCATGAGCCGTACCGACTACTGCAACGAATTCAAGAACGTCGATTGGCGGCGGACGGCGCGGAAGCTCGCCGAAGAGAATCGCTACGCCGCCGAGCAGGGGCTCGATCTCGATCAGATGCTCGGCATCGCCCCCGAGGTTGTCGCGAACACCAGCAGTGACGATGACAGCGACGACGACAACGACGGCGGCGACAACGCTTCCGCGAATACGGAGAACGACGACTCATGATGAAGGCTCACCCGCAGATCATGCGGCGCGTGTTCAACGTGCCGCAGATGGCGACCCCGGAGTTCCTGTCCTACGTGGTCGGCTTCCTGCAGTCGCGCACCGAAGGCGTGCTCCTGCAGGAGCTGCCGAAGATTCCCGAAGGGGCCGGACCGCACGCGCTCGACGAGCGGTTCTACAACAGCTACGCCCCCGCCGATCGTCGGGCGCGCGTCGGCAACGCGAAGAACGTTGCCCTGATTCCCGTCATGGGTGGTCTGCACCAGCGCGGCGGCTTCAACATGGCCGAGTGCTCGATGATGGAGGGCTACGACCTGATTCGCCGCGACATCGAAGCGGCGATGGCGGATCGCGACGTGGAGGGCATCGCGCTCGATATCAGTTCCCCCGGCGGCGAGGTTGCCGGCAACTTCGCACTGGCCGACTTCATTCGTAACGAAGCCGCGGCGCAGAAGCCGATCGTGTCCATCGTGAACGAACACGCCTACTCCGCCGCCTACTCGATCGCCGCTGCCACGAACCGCATCTACGTGCCGGAAGGCGGCGGCGTCGGCTCGGTCGGCGTCGTGTACGGCCACGTCAGCATCGAGAAGGCGCTGGCGAATGCCGGGATCGAAGTCACGTACATCCACGGTGGGGCGAACAAGGTGCTCGGGAACCCCACCGAATCGCTTTCCGATGAAGCGCGCATCATGCTTCAGGGGAAGGTGAACAAGGCGTACGACCAGTTTACGGCCCGCGTAGCGGAGTTTCGCGGGATGCAACAGGCCGATGTCAAGGCGACAGAGGCCAACACCTACGACGCCGCAGACGGCGTGACCATCGGTTTCGCCGACGAAGTGTTGTCTGCGGACGAAGCCCTCGTGCAGTTCGGCGAGGACATCGCGGCCAGAGGCCGCACATCAACCACTGGAGTGCAAGCAGTGAGCAACGACAACGACGCCGGAGACGGCGTGAAGGGAACCCCGAAGACGGAAGCCGAAACGCCGACGTTTTCGCAGGCAGACGTGGACGCCGCACGCACCGCAGGTGCCGAGGCCGAGAGCGCGCGCATTTTCGGCGTCCTCGACCACGACGAAGTGGAAGGCCCCGGCCGAACCGCCGCCGCTATCGAATACGCCAAGTCCGGCATGACGGCGGAGCAGGCCGTGATCGGCCTGAAGCACATTCCGAAGGAAGAGGCGCAGACGGCTCCCAGCGAGACCGCTGGCGACCCGCTGAACGAGGCGATGAAGGCTTCGGGCGCGGGCGAAGGCAGCGGCGTGGACAACACGCTCGATGCCGGCGGCGAGAAAGGCGAGCTGACCGAGGCACAGCGCGTCGAACAGACGGGCAACGCCGCAGCCGAGCTGCTGAACATGTCCGATGGCGGACGTTCGGCGCGCAACCACAACATCACTCACATCGGAGGCCGTCCCAATGGACGCTAGTCTGCACTGCGGAACGCCGGGTTACGGCGTGTCCGCGCACGAGAACGAACAGTTCGTGATGGGCCGCATGGAAGGCGTCAACCGCACTGACATGCCCTGCACGCCGGCCGAGATCGAAGAGCGCACGATGATGCGTCTGGCTGGCGACGGCAAGACGCTGGAGGCCGTCACGGCGTCGAGCGACACACTCGCGGGCATCATGGTCTGCCACAAGGACGAAGGCGTGACGCGCTCCACGTTCTACGTGCAGGGCGACTTCAACCGCGAACTGGCGCTGCCGCTCGGGCTCGATCTCGATCAGCTTGCTGCGTCGTCCAGTTTCCGGATCACGTTCAAGACCCCGATTCGCACGGGAGCGGAGTAAGACATGGAAATCCAATGCCTCAGTTCCGCGGAACTCCGCGGAATCTTCAGCAGCGTTCGAGAGCAGCCCAACTTCCTGACTCGGGTGCTCGCGACCGCTACGATCTTCTCCGAGAAGGACAAGATCGAGTTCGACTTCGAGGACGAAGACTTCGGCATGGCCCCGTGGGTCAAGCCCTGTGACGAAGGCGTTCCGACGCTCGGCACCGGCTGGCAGACGAAGTGGTTCCGTCCGGCGTACGTGAAGATGAAGGACTCGCTGAACGTCTGCGACAACTGCCCGAGCTGGTTCGCGGGGGAGCGGCCGTACAGTTCTCTCTCGATGCAGCAGAAGTTCCTCCTGCATCGTGCCCGCATCTTGCGTCGCCACAGCATCATGCTGGACAACCGCACCGAGTTCACCACGGCGAAGCTCGCGGTCAACGGTTCGTACGCGATTCAGTTTCAGGGCTCCACCGGCGAGAACCTGCAGCGGTTCAACATGTCGTTCGGTCGAGACCCGCGGCTGGACTACGCTGTCACGACCACGTGGGATCAGGAGACCGCGACGCCGATGCGCGACCTGTCGGCGATGATTCAGGCGGCAGGCGAGATCAGTCAGGGACGCCCGGCGATGGCGATCATGGGGCGGGACGTGTACCCGCACATGGTCTCCCACGGAGACACGAACGATCTCAACAACGCGACGGCTCGCGTGCTGGCAAGTGCGTTCAGCCGGGATACCCCGACGTACGACGAGACGGGCGGCGCGCAGCGGCACGGCAACTACGGCGGCATCGACTACTGGACCTACACGGGCCAGTACCGTTCGGCCGATGGCGAGCTGAAGTTCTACATCCCGCCGAACGTCATGCTCATCGTGTGCCAGCCCGATCAAGTGCCGATCATGACGCGCTTCTACGGCGCGATTCACGACTTCGCTTCGCTCCGCGCCGTCGAGACGTTCCAGAAGGAATGGACGGAGAACGACCCGTCCGCGATCCAGCTGCTCACGCAGTCGGCACCGCTGATCGGTCAGCTGAATCCGCACTGCATCCTGAAGGCAGAAGTCCTGCCCGCCGAGAGCAGCTGATCGTGGCTACCGTCACGGTCGCCGCCGGCTCGTTCTACCGTCACTGCTGCACGCTCTACGTCGCAGGCGACACGTTCGAGATCGATTCGTACCTCGCGGTGAAGTACCGCGAGTTCGGCGTCTTCGTCTGACGCCTCTTCCGCGCCCCGCTGCAACTTCGTAGCGGGGCGTTTTTCTCGCCCGCCAATAGATCAGGAGTTCGTTTCAATGCTTATCGCACAGCGCACCATGCGAGGCTCGCTCACTCTCACGAAGATCGACGGGGTTCTCGCGCTGCGCGAGAAACGTACCCAGACGATCGAACGGCACGTGCCGATCTCGATGTTCACCGGCGATCGAGTCGACGAAGGCAAGTACCCCGAAGTGGTCACGAAGCATCTCATGGAGCGAGGCATTCTCGTGAAGAAGGAGATGGTTCGCGACGAGGCAGACAACGAAGTGCCGGAAGACCTGACGCGCCGCGGCGAGACGGAAGTCAGCACAGGGCTGCAGTCCGGCCAGACAGGCATCATCTCGGCAGAGACGGTAGCCGGGGCACCGAGCGGCAAGTCCAACAAGCCTATTTCTTTCGACGACTGAGAATCAGGACATGGAACCCAAGGTCACAGTGACCGTCGCCCAAGGGGCTACGTTCACGCAGTGCTGCACGAAGTACGAAGCAGGCGACACGCTCGAAGTGAGCAAACAAGTCGCCGAACAGAACCGTTTCATCGGCGTCTTCGACTGGGAAGACGGCCAGAACACGGCAGGCGTCACCGACACGACCGGCGACAGTTCCGGCAGCACGTCCGGCAGCACGTCCGGCAGCACGTCCGGCAGCACTTCCGGCAGCACTTCCGGCAGCAGTTCCGGCAGCACTTCTTCCACCCCTTTCACGATGAGCGCATACAATGAGTAAGGGCATCCGAGGCACCGCACCCGGTGCGTTTCAAGTCACAGCCGAAGGCGTTACGGCAACCGTGACTCCCGACGCGAACGGCGACTACGACTACGCGTTTCCTTCCTCAGTCGCGTCTACCCTCAACCCCGGCGATCCGATTTCGGCCGAGTACGACGGCACCACGCTGAACGCCGTGCTGCCGGACGACCCCGCAGCTATCGCCGCGAACGCTGTCTCGCTGGCGTACGCGACCGCCAACGGCGTGATGAAGATCAAGGTTCGCACCAGCGACGCGTCCCCGATGCAGGTCAAGTTCGGCGACGACGCGCCGATCACGCTGCAGTCCGACGTGGACTACGTCGCGTCGAGCGTCACCGGCGCAGGTACGGCGGTCGTCACTCCGCAGACAGGCGCGACCATCGAGCGACTGGAGAACATGGACGGCGGCTGGAGCTTCGATTTCTCTGCGCTGTCTGGACTCAGCGATCTCAATCGTCTGACCAGCTACTCCGGCGTCACCATGGGCGGCGCGCTCTCCGACCTGCCCGATACCTTGGATCGGCTGATCTGCTACAGCGAGACGCCGATTACCGGGGACACCACCGACGTTCCCCCCGTAATGGAGGAGATGATTCTCGGCGCAGGTTCGCGTCTCGCAGGCGACTACGCCGATCTTCCCGACACGCTCACGGACCTGCGCGTCGCGGGAACTGGCGTTCTCGGGGGCGACATCGCTGGCGGGCCGAACGCGCTGGAGTTTCTGGAACTCACCGGCCCGACGACGATCTCCGGCGACATCGCGAGTTTCCCGAACTCGCTGAAGCAGCTGGAGGTGCGCGGCGCGAACACGCTCAGCGGCAGCATGGTCGACAAGCCGACCGCCTGCACGTTCTTCAAGCTCGAAGGCGACAACACCGTCACCGAAGGCTCGCCGACGTGGCCTGCCACGATGGAGCGCGTGCGCGTCTACGGTGCCGCGAAGAGCGCCGCGTTCGTGGACGAGATGCTGATCTCGCTCGCACGGGATGCGACGACGTGGACCGGCGACAGCCGTATCGATCTCGCGAACGACAGCACCAACGCCGCCCGTACGGCGGCTTCCGACACGGCCAAGACGACGCTGGAATCGCGCAACGTCGCCGTTACCGTCAACGAGGTGTAATAGAGCATGGCGATTGTCACCATCAATCGCGGAGCGCACTACCGCGCGGGGTGCAACGTGTTCGCGGCCGGCCAGAGCCTGTCCGTCGAACCCGCTGTCGCTTCGCGCGGGAAACTGCTCGGGATATTTGCGTCAGCCTTGCAGTTCGAGGCGAACGGTCCCGACGTGCTTCCGCGCCAAGGTTTCTTCCCTCGCGAGTATCAAGTCGCGGGACAGGGCAACGCGTTCATCCCTGCCGCTAACGTCTGGGCACGCCGGGACGGCAGCCCGCATGGCGGTTTCGACGTACTGGAGCCCGAGAGCACGCTGACAGGGGCGAGCGACGCGAACCCTGCGCGTATCCAGTGGGCCGACGAAGAAGGCACAGGCGTCGTGTTCGCAGTAGCAGACGGATCGATTCAGAAAGTCGAGTTGAACGTCACGATGCAGAAGCCGGGAGAGACGTTCACCGGACAACGGTTCAAGGTCACGCCGAGCGGCTACGGGACCGCGTACGACGCGGCTTCTGGCGACTATCTGCGGCTGCTGCGGCTGGAGAATGCCTCTGGATCGGTCTCGGCGAGCGTACTGGAGTCAGGAGCAACAGAGTCTGGCGGAAGCGTCGAGATCGATTTCGGGGGCAACGTGACGGTTTCGATCGTGGTAGGGCGCGGAGAGGTAGACGTGCTGTCCGGGTAACGAGACGAAGGGCTCCACGCTTTCGTAGCGGCACGCCATACACTGAAATGTAGAGAGCGCAGTCCGATGAATACAAAGCCTGCAAAGGGCATGAGTCACGAAGAGCTGATCGAAGAGTTTCGCGAGTGGCACCCGGAGTTGGTGTCACTCGCAGACGTGAAACGGGATTGGGACGCTACGCGAAGAACAGGCAGGAGAACACGCGTCATGTGGGGGTACGTCATAGGCGCGTTTGGAGCGTGGTCGATATGGAAGTACGAATGGCTCCCGGTACTGGCGGCCAAGATTGCTACGGTTCTCGCAGGGGGAGCAGGCCAATGATCCGCAAGTTGAGTCTTGACCCTGTTGCGATTTCTGCGAACACGACGGGCACGCTGAAGCTGCACACCGCAGGAATGGCGGTGTTCTCGCTGATTCTGTTCTTGCTGGTATTCGTGCCCAGACATTTTCCGGTTATCTGGTTCGAGGATGCGGAAGACGTTGTCTACACGGACAAGTACGTGGAGTTCACCGCGACCGCGTACAAGGTGCGCGAGTGTCCGCCCTACTTCCCGGACAAACGCCGGCTGGTGCGGAAAGGGCGCGACATCGAACAGCAGATCGCGGAACTCCGGGGCGCAGATGGTCGCTGGCGCGAGACATGGATGGAGTTCGTAGGGGATGACACCCCGGACAGCAGCCGGGGCGCTAGCTGGTTCCAACGAAGGGACTTCGGTCGCTGGAGGTTCTACTACACCGCGCGCAGCGTGAAGCCCGCAACGGATGCAGCAATGGAGATGATCTCTCGCTGCGGCAAGCCCGATCGCCCACCGAATCCGATACCGAAAGTGCTCCATTTCGATCTCACCAACCGAGCCGAATCATGAGTAACCTGATTACCGTCACGATTGCCCCGAACGCGAGCTTCTACCAGAGCGGTCGCACTTACGAACCGGGCGAGACCGTCGAGGTACGCCCCAGCATCGCGGCTACGAACCGACGCGCAGGTGTGTTCGTGAACGACCCTGACTCCATCGAGCAGCCGCTGCTCCCCGGCCCCGTGCCGGAAGGCCCGCCGTCGCTTCGGTCGCGGCTCGAAGCGTTGGAGGCGCGGGAGCCCGTGAGCACGTCAGGGTTTGTGACGGAAGACGCGCTCGGGGCGGCTATCGATGCTGCGATTGCAGCTGCACCCGCCAAGACCGTTGTTACTCGTTGGCGGGGTCGCTTCTTTCCTACGGGTACGATTTCCCCGGAAGATCGTGAGAACATCACGAACCCCGCAGTGCTTGCCAACACGAACGAATACACGGTAACGCTGGACAAACCCGTGCCGGAGGACGCAGTCGTCAACGTACACGTGGCGAGTTCGGCTGCGCGTCACGCTCAGTGGGAGCGAATCGACGCGAGCACGTACCTCGTCGAAACTTATACAGCTGCAGGCGGGCAGACCACCACGGGCTTCCGGTTGGACATCGTCCACGTAGCAACAGCAGCAGCGGCATGAACTACGCAGCCATGCGTTCTGTCGCACGCACCGGCGACAAGATCACTGTCAGCAGTTCAGGCTTCATCGGCAACCTCATCCGTTCCGTCATGGGCGACAGCGAGAGCCACGTCGCCGTTCTCGAATGGGACAAGTCGGGCACCGAACTCATGGTTCACGAGATGCGTGAGCTTCGTGGGTATCAGCTGTCGTACGCGAGCGCGTGGTGCAGGCACCTGTGGCACCGGAACCGCAAGCTCACGTTCGTGCGCTCGCCGGACACCGTCACGCGCGACCCCGACAAGGCGCGCGTCTGGCTTCGCGCACAGCGTCGCTACGAAGCGAAATACGGCTACGTCACGCTGCTGCTGGTGTTCGGGATGCGCCGGCTTGGCTGGTCACGTATCGCGCGCTTCGTCGGCACGCGCATCGACTACTCGCGCGTGGACGCCGTGTGCTCGGTGTTCGCGCAACGCTTCGACGAGCACATGGGCTACGACCGGTTCCCGACTCGCCTCGTCGCGCCGCAGGAGTTTCTTCGCTACCACGGCGGGGGCGGCAACTTCCCGCTCTACGAAGACGGTACGACGCTCGGACGCCCGCCGAAAGTGCCCCCCGTCCAATGGGGAGATACCGCGTGAGCGACTTCAGCAGCCATGTCCGCCGCATGGACGGCAAGCTCGACAGGGGACTCGGCGATCGGTGCGTGCTCCACATTCGCGGGACGCAGATACCGCTGAGTGTGCCGCTCGCCGCCGAGGAAGTGGAAGTCCGCGAAGGCGACCACTACGCGACCGTGACTCGCGTCTTTATCAGCGTGCAAGTGATCGATCTTCCACCCACCGTTCGTGACGCGCAGCTGGAGCGCGTTGATCCGTATTCCCCGGAAGGCAGCGAAGCCGAGTGGTTCGATGTCACCGCTGACAACGACACGCACAACGGACGCAGGAAGCTGTATCTCGTCGCCGCGTCCCAACGCAAACCCGCTCCGTCAACCCGCGCACAAAGGATCAGCAGCCATGATGGTAGTCACTCAGATACGACAAGCCGTGTTCGAGGCAATCGTTAAGGCTGCATCTGCATCCCGCGTGCATAACGGTCGCACCGAGCACTTCCGCGAAAACGACTTCATGAACCCCGAAGACGATCACATCCGCGATCCGAGCAAGCGACGCCGGCTCGCGCAGATCACCGTCAACAGTCCGCTCGTGCAGAGCTTGAGCGTCGGCCCGACAGTTCTTGGCGGGTGCTGCGAGCTGGGCGTCGAGGCCCGCATTGAAATCTCCATCTTCCTTCCCGTGTCCGACGCTCTCGAAAGCGCGCTCGAACACGAAGAGGAAAATCTGTGGCCGCACCTTGCGACTGTCGTCATGCCCGAAGGCGTGGACAGCTTCGTGTCCGGCTTCGTCTCGTCGCGGACCACTCCCGGTCCCGCCGACGCAAACGTTCCCGTGTCGATACGAACGATCTCGTTCGACATCGAGTACGGGTTTCACCCCCAGCAACCGTTCGCGGTTGTACCTCGCTAGCGCAACAGGAAACGCTCTCTCATGGCAGGAAGAATCTCCGGGTGTAAGGCCCGGTTCGCAGTACGCCCCGCCGACGACTCGGGCAGCGATCTCGTGGTCGCCGACATGACGAACGTCACCATCGAGTTCTCGGCGGACAACAGCACGTTCAAGACGCTCAACTCGTGCGCCGACCAGACGGGCGAAGGCACGAAGTCGTTCACGCTCTCCGGCGACTTCATCTTCTCTACCGACGACCCCGGTCAGTCGCTCTTCGAGGAGGGCAAGCTGCTGCAGGGCGTCATCTACTTCGACCCCGAAACGCTGGCCGACTCCTACGTCAAGGGGCGCGTCCGCATCGGCACGGTGTCGCTCAACATCTCCCCCGACGACAACATCTCGGGTTCGTTCTCCGCTACGAACGACGGCGAGTACACGAAGAGCAACTTCTGGGGTGCCGCTGCTGTCGCGGCGTAAGCCCGTTCCTCGCACGACGGCGCGCTCCAATTCCGGGGCGCGCCTTTTTTACTTCTAGGAACCTACGAAAATGTCCTCTCACCTCGAACAAATGACGCTGGCGCGCCGCGGCGAGTCTACTGCGAAGACGCTGTTCAAGCCCGGCATCGAAGAGTTCAAGCGACAGTGCGTCGAACTCCACCGTCTCGAAGGCTTCGACGATCTTCTGTCGAAGCCCTGCTTCGTGAAGCCGTCCAGCATCTCGGACACCGAAGCGTACGAAGTGCTCGACGGCAACTTCAACGTGATGCTCTACGTGATCGTGCAGCGTCTGCGCGACGAGCACGGCACGCCGATCTTCGTATCGAAGGAAGAGAAGCTGGCTGCCGTCGCGTATCTGAAGAAAGCTCTGCCGACTGAAGGCATCTCGGGCCTCTTCAACGCCGTCAGCGCAGCGTTCGGGGAGAACCCGATGGCGGAAACGCACAAAGAGGAGGACGAAGCCACCGACGACGAAGCTGCGGCTCGCGCGGAGGCGCTGAGTCACCTCGGGAGCGGCGAGGACACTTCTCTCGACGAGATCGAATCGGCAGCGCCCGACGACGCGAGTCCACGTCGCGCAGAGAGTCACGGCGACGCCGGGCTCACTGACAAGGAACGGGAAGCCCTCGGGGGCACGCCCACGCGAGCGGGGAGGGAGAATCTGGTCGATCTCGAAACCGCGCATCACACCCCGAGCGCAGATCAGGCGCTGGGAAACTCCGAGGCTCCGTAGCGTTGCGGAGCCTCTTCACGCTCGCCGACAACACACGTCAGCGCGCACTCCAGATCGTCTTGCCCGGTGTCGACCTCGGAGAGATGAGCAACGCTGAAAGCAACTACGAATACGCTTATCAGATGCTCGTCTCCGAGCAGATGAAGAAGAACTCCAACAGCTAACCGAGAGCAACGCCCGTGGTAGATGCAAGACGCGACATTCGTATCCGCTATATCGGCGACGACGCCACGGGCTCCGCGACTCGTTCAGTCGGCCGCAACGTGTCGTCGATCGAGCAAAGCTATCAGCGGCTGAACAGCCGAATAGCGATCACGAACCGTCTCGTGGCGGGCGTTACTCTCGGAATCGGCAGCGGGAACGTTGTCTCGCAACTGTCGACGCTGCAGGACAGCACGGCACGTCTCTCGGCTGTCACGAACACGCTTGCGAAAGATCAAGCGTTCCTCGGGATCACGTCGAAGAAGCTGTCGCTCGACATCGAAGCTGCCACGGCTTCGTTCGCGCGGCTGAAGGTGCTCGAAGACGCCGGAGCCCTCGGGACCGGCGATTCCGAGCAGTTCATCATCGGACTCGGCGACGCGTTCGCCCGGTTCGGTGCCGGAGCTGCACAACAGGAAAACGTGCTCTACGGTCTCGCGCAGGCACTCGGGCAAGGAACGCTTCAGGCGCAGGAATTGAATCAGGTCGTCGAGCCGTTGCCCGGCTTGCTGAACGACATCGCCGCCGAAGCGGGGCTCACGGCCGGCGAGTATCGACGACTCATCAAGGAAGGCAACACGCTTTCGACTACGTTCAAGCGCGACATCCTCGGCGCGCTTCGCTCATACGCAGGGACGGCCGAGGCGCTGTCTGGCAACATCCGCCAGACGCTGACGCGTTTGTCGAACGACTACAAGAACACGCTGCTCGTCTTCAACGAACCGATCACGGCCGGCGTCGATCAAGTCGGCGAAACGCTCGGTGCCGCGCTACGAACCATCGCCGCGAACGCGGAGAACGTGGCGACCGCTATCCAAGTGAGCATCTTCGCCGCCGTCGCCGCCTACGGGTCAAAGGCGCTGCGTGGGTTGAACGCCTACACGACGGCGTTCGTCGCATCGAGCGCAACGCGCGTCCGCGTCACCGTCGCCGAAGCGCAGGCGTACGCGGTGAAGGCCGCCCGCGACGCCGAAGCCGCCGCCGTCGAGGGCCGATCGATCGCTGCCACGCAAGCGCGCGCTGCAGCGTCGACGACGGCCGCGGCGCAGGAGGTTGCCGCCGGCAAGGCCATCGCCGTGCAGAAACAGCAGCAGCTGGTATCGGAGCTTCAACTCGCCGCCGTCGAGAAAGCCAGTCGTGCCGAGCGCGCCCGCGCCACGGCGCAGCAGGCCGCGGCGAACGCTGCCGCGTCCGCGCAACGCATTGTCACGCTCCGCGAGGTGCAGGCTCTCCGCGCAGCCGAGCTGCAGCGGGCGGGGACCGCCGCGCAGGTCGAGGCTTCACAGAACCGGCTCACGGCGGCCACGAAGCGGCTGGAGATTGCCACACTGCAGCTGCGTCGCGCCGAGGAAGCCGCCGCCACCACGTCCGCCCGAAGCGCCGCCGCCCGGCAGGCGCAGATAGCAGCCGGCGTCGCAGCGTCCGCCGCCACGCGTGGGCAAGTGCAGGCCAACTTCGCGCTCTTCGCCGCGAAGGAACGCGTGATTCAGCAGCAGGCCCGGCTGACCGCTGCGACGGCTGCACAGATACCGGCCGAAGTCGCGCTCGCCAACGCCGTGCGCGGGCGGCTCGCAGCCACGCAGGGGCTCAACGTGGTGCTCGCGGCGCAGGCCGTAGTCGCTCGGGGGGCCACGGTCGCCCTGACGGCGTTGAAGGGCGCATACGCGCTCATAGGCGGCGGCGTCGGCGTAGCCGTCATCGCGGCAATCGCCATCACCGCGCTGATTGCGAAGCTGAAGAAGCAAGACCCGGCCGTGACCGAAGCGAAGGACCGTCTTCGCACGCTCGTGCGGGAGTACGAAGCACTGACTCAGGCCACGATCACGGCCGGTGGAACGACGTTCGAGGCGGACGGGCTGACCGAAGCTGAGCGCGAGCTGCTGAAAGCCGCCGAGAATGCCGAGCAATACCGCGGCGAGCTGAAGGCGGCGGCGGAAGCCACCAGCGGTTTCGAGAACCTGACTAACCGGGCGCGGCTCCGGCTCGCTCGCCTGAAAGACTTGTTTGCGGGCACGTCTCGAAACGTCGAGGCGCTGAAAGAGACGTTTGTCGAACTCGATCAGCAGGCCGAAGCCAACCAGACCTTCAAAGGCATTTCCGAGCAGCAGCGACAGCTGGGCACGTCGAGCGACGCGCTCGCTCTCGTGCTGGTGCGTGGCGGGAGGGAAGCGGCCGATGCGCTCGCCCCGCTCATCACGAAGAACGACGTGCTGAAAGCGCAGCTTGACGAGCTGAATTTCGCGAGGACCATCGAGCAGCGCCAAGGCAACGACGACAGGGTCCGGCAGTACGACCGTGCCATCGCCGCCGCCCGCGAAGAGCAGGACGTGATCTCGGGTGCGGCCAAGGCGCGCGAGGGCGTGGCAGCGGCTGCCAAGCGACAGGTTGCCGAACAGCAGAAGATCATCGAAGGGCTGGACACCGAAGAGCAGAAGATCAACCGGCTGTTCGGAGAGCAGTCGCGGACCATAAAGGTCGGCATCGAGATTGCGCAGCAGAACGGTGCCGAAGACGAGGCCGCGCGACTGCTGGCCGTGCAAGCGCAGTTGCAGCTGAAGCGCGAGAACGATGTCACGGAGATCAGACGCAAGGGGTTCGAGGAACGCGCGACGATCGCACGCGACGAGCTGCAGATCGAGCTGGATGCAGCCGAAGCACTGGCCGCGCAGCAGGCGAAGTACCGAGAGCAAGTGCTTGCCCGCGACGCGCGCATCGACCCTGTCGGAACCGCGCGGAAGATTCGCGATGCGGAACTCTCCGAGAACGCGCAGAAGAATCTCGCGCTGATCGCAAACGAGCGAGAGCTGCAAGAACAGCTGGTCGCTATCCGCAACGCGGCGGTGCAGATTCCCGGCGCGCGCGGCGAGTCCGAAGCCAACAGCGTAGCGGCACAGGCGATACAGGCCCGGCTCACGCTGGAGCGGCAAGCGCAGGTCGCAAGCGACGCCGAACGGGCGAACATCGCGGCAGACGGCGAGCGCGCCGTCCAAGCAGCGAAGGACACGGTAGCCGCCGAAGCCCGCGCCACGCGCGAGCGTGAGCAGCTGGTGCCGCAGATCGATGCAGGCGTCGGCGCGTTCAAGGGGCTCATCGAAAACCTGAAGCCGCAGATCGGCCAGTACATTCAGCTGACCGAGAGCATGACCGACGCCGAGCGAGCGCAGGCCATTCGCTCGAACGCTACGAACCGTAAACGCTTCGAGCAGAACAAGAAAGTCCTGCAGGCGCAGGCGTTGGCCGACACCTTTGCCGCCGCCAACCGATCGATCGCCGTAGGCGGCTTCGCCGGCATATCGCAGGCCATCGCCGTGACCGCGTTCGGTCTCGCGAACGTGCGACGCATTCAGAAGTCGAGCTTCGGCAGCGGCTCTGTAGGGAGCGGTGGCGGTGCGGGCGCGGGCGGGGGCGGTAGCGAGATTCAGAATCAACGCGTCGAAAATGCGAACCGCCGCTCGGGCGTAGGTACCGAAGCGCAGAACGTCGTGATCGTGACCACTGGCGGGGGCTCCGCTCAGCAGGCCGTCGCTGACGCCAATGCGCTGCTGCCATCCCTTACGTCGCTTCTCGCTTCACAAGACATTCGTATTCGAGGCGGCAAGCTCTCCACTTCTGACGCCACTTTGCTGAGACGACGATGAGCTTCATAGAGTACACGGTGCGCGGCGGGCTCGATCAGAGCAGCCGCCCGGATGGTGTGTTGATTCGGCTCGATTTCGATCCTGACGAATTGCAACCCCCGATGCCTACAAGCATAGGCACCACCACAACTTCGCTCGACGGGCGAAGCGGTACTACCCGGCTGCGCGGCTACGTCTACAACAACAGACTCAACGTTCCGCGCTACCCAATCGCCAATTTGCCGCTGCTGTTCGACTTCGGCGAAGCGATGAAGTTTGGCTATGCCAACCCGTTCTTTCTCGACGCCACAGACTGCTTCGGACAACTCCGAACGCAGGAAGGCGTCGTTACTTCCGACGTAGTCGACGTGCAGCAGATCAGCTGCGACTTCGTTTCATTTGGTTTCGAGTTCATTGAGGTCAACATCTAGCATGTCAAGATCAATCCAGAACGGCGATATAACGCTGCTCGCCCCCGAAGTCGATGTCCTGCAGACATTCGATACGAACTTCGCAGAAGCGAACTGGCGCGATCGGTTGGCGCGGCAGGGCTTCGCATACCTGTACCGTGGCGCTGGCGGAATCGCGGACCCCGCGCTCGGCGAGTACCCGGTAGAGCTTGCCGACGAGAACGGCGTCTGGCAGCTCGGCAAGGCCCAGCCGCACCAGCCGCCGTTTCAGCGTTCGATCAACGGAGAAGACCAATACTACATGCGCGACTACGAATACGATCTCGTAGACCCGCCGATTCCGAAGCTCTACGAAGTGGTCAACGGCTCGCTGAAAATGACGGCGATCCCCACACCGGAGCGTTTCATCGATCTTGCGCTCGACTCCGCGGTGAACAGCTTCGAGGTGCTGGCGTTCGACCGCGCCGCGAACACCATTGACGTGCAGGGGCTCATGTGGGAACGCTACATGGAGCCTGCCGACGACGGCACGAGCTACGCGTTCGACAGCCGTGCGCCGGAGTTCGAGGACGACGGCGTTACGCGGAAGATTCAGTACCGTCCGCAATTCATCGGTTTCAACAGGTTCAACCGTGACGAGATCACCGGCGAGAAAACGTATTGGGTGACGGGCGACGGCAGCGGCGAAGGTGGGTTCAAGCGCCGTACGTATTCGTACGGGTGGTTGCTGCTGCAGCTGGTACCGGGGGACCGTCTGGTGAAGTACGCAACGGTTGCCGACAACATCAACGGTATTGGCGGCGTCCCCGCAGGCGAAGACCCCCCCGCCAAGCGCGATGCGAACGAGAGCCGTCTCCCGTCCGATCAGCAGTGGGCCACGGTGCATCGCATCACGCTCATGCCGGGGGAGATGCCCTCGGACGAAGAAATGAACGCGATCATCGGCGAGCAAAAGATAAAGCCGGTACGACGGTTCCCTTGGCTGTCCACGCTGTTCACGACGCAGGGGACGTTCTCGCAGCACTACGGTGTGTGGGAGTTCAGCGGGAAGCTCGCCAACCACAAGCGTCAGTTCTTCGCGTGGTTCTTGTGGGGCCACTATCAGAAGCCCGGCACGTGGCGCGACGAGAACGGCGTCGAGTACCTGTCCAAGTACAGTCTCGGCTCGCGCGACATGGAAGACGGCTCCGAGATCGACGGCATCGAAGGTCCGGGCGGAAACGACCGCCGCTTCCACAACGTCCACGCTGGAGGGACGACAGCGTACGACCGCTACGGTCCGGAGGGGATGAAGAACCGCGCGCAGCTTGACGGTCGTGACCCCGTCGTCGGGCACCCGGAATGGGACGAAGCAGCGAAGCAGCAGCACCAGATCATCAACGATGATCGTGACCCGAACTTCGTCGTCTACACGGACGACTGCAAGGTTCGCGTGTACTGGTGGCCCGAGAACAACAGTTACGGCAAGCCCGGCAACTCCATCGAATGGTATCTGTTCTGCCCCGATGGCGAGTGGCGGCGCATCGGTGGTGCGATCTCGCCTGAGTGGACAGGTACAAAGTCGGATGGCACGCCGCATCCGTACGCAGCGAAGCAGATTTACCTGAACCACGCTGTGTGGGGCGATTTCTGCCGGGGGCTGGACCTGCAGTACGCCCGGAACTCGAAGAACTCTAACGACAGCGACCAGATCGTGTCTTACGTTCACCACGTCAAGGCGTACCAGTTCGCAGGCGAACGCGCAGGCGGCGCAGGCTTTCCCGATCGCGACGGGTTGTACAGCCGTGGCGACTACCCGACACCCGGTGACACGACCGGGGGGTCGGGCACCGGCATGGTCACGCCGGGCAAGGTGGGGCGACTGAACAAGGATGGCAGCGTAGGCCCCGCATCCGGCGTACCGGACACCTCCACGTCGCCCCCGCAAGCACCCCCGCAAGCACCCCCGCAGACGGTGACGCCCCCGGCAAAGGGGGTGCAGCCCGACAGCCGTGGTTTCGCCGACAACGTGCGCGTCGCCATCGACGAAGGGCGATTGACAGACGCATTGAGCGGCCAGCGGTTGCTGCTGCCGGGGCGAGTCACGACGAGTCTTCGTGCGCGGGCGGTGAAGCTCTCGTACGGCCATGACGGCAGTGTGCCGGGGCTCACGGTGGAAGGGAACGAAGCCGTGTTCACGGAAGCTCTCTCGGTGTCGCAGTACAAGGACGCGCTGTTCATTCAAGGAGAGGAAGTCGGTTCCCGAGCACCCGTCGCTGTTCGCGGCAACGTTCAACTCGCAGGCGAGTAACCCATGTCACGCTCGATCCAGAACGGCAACATCGCACTGACGCCCCCGATTGTCGAAGTCGTGCAGACGTTCGACTCGAACTTCGGCGAATCCAACTGGCGCAAACGTTTCGCGCGTCAGGGGTTCGCGTTTCTGTACAGGGCAGAAGGCGGTGTTGCCGATCCGGCTAGGGGGCACTATCCCGTCGAGCTTCAGGACGCAGATGGCAACTGGCAGCAGGGACGCGCCTACCCGAACAACCCGCCGCAAATGCGTTCGATCAACGGCGAAGATCAATACTACATGCGCGACTACGAATACGATCTCGTAGAACCGCCGATCCCGAAGCTGTACGAAGTGGAGAACGGTTCGCTGAAACTGACGGCTATCCCGACACCTGACCGTTTCAAGGATAACGCGCTGGATTCGGGCGTCAGCAGCTACAAGGTGCTCGGCTTCAGCATTAGCAACCGCACCATCGACGTAGAGGGCCTGCAGTGGGAGCGGTTCATGGAGCCGTCAGACGACGGCGAGAGCTACATGTTCGACGACCGCCCGTTAGAGTTCGAAGACGATGGAGTCACCCGAGAAAAGCAGTTTCGTCCGCACTTCATCGGGTTCAATCGTTTCAACCGTGATGAACTGGACGGCGAGAAAACGTATTGGGTAACAGGCGACGGCAGCGGCGAAGGCGGCTTCAAGCGAAGAACATACCCGTACGGTTGGCTGCTCCTGCAGTTGCGCACTGGCGACCGTCTGGTCAAGTACGAACGCGTCGAGGACAACATCACAGGCGTGGGCGGCGTTCCTGCAGGTCAAGACCCGTCGATCAAGTACACCTCCAGCGGACGCAAGGTGGACTCCGCCGATCAGTGGAAGACGGTACACAGGATCAAGCTGGTTAGCGGCGAAATGCCCACGCGCGAAGAAATGGAGTTCATCAAGGGCAACCAGAAAGTGAAGCCGATGCGCCGCTTTCCGTGGCTCGCGTCGATGTTCACTACGCAAGGCACGTTCTCGCAGCACTACGGGGTGTGGGAGTTCAGCGGCAGGCTTGCAAACCACAAACGACAGTTTTTCTCGTGGTTTCTGTGGGGCCACTACCAGAAGCCCGGCAACTGGCGCGACACGAACGGTGACATCTATCTCGCGGAATACAGTCTCGGATCGAGAGAGCCCGAGGATGGCTCCGAGATAGACGGTATCGAGGCACCGGGGGGAAGTACACGCCGTTTCCACAACGTTCACGCAGGGAACAACTCTGCGACGGCCCGCTTCGGCAGCCAAGGCATGAAGAACCGCGCAGCTATCGAGGGGCGCGGCCCTGTCGTGAGCAACCCGGAATGGACGGAGACGCGAAAACAGCAGCACCAGATCACGAACGACGCTCGCGACCCGAACTATGTCGTTTACACCGACGACTGCAAGATTCGCGTGTACTGGTGGCCGCAGACTAACAAGTACGGCAAGCCGGGTAACTCGATCGAATGGTACCTGTACTGCCCTGACGGGCAATGGCGGCGCATCGGCGGGGCGATTTCACCGGTCTGGACCGGGACGCGTTCCGATGGCGTGCCCGAAGCCTACGCCGCGAAGCAGATTTACATCAACCACGCTGTCTGGGGTGACTTCTGTCGGGGCCTCGACTTGCAGTACGCACGGGGCTCGAAGAACCCGATTGACACCGACCAGATCGTGTCGTACGTCCACTACGTCAAGGCGTACCAGTTCGAGGGGCATCGCGCTGGCGGCGCGGGCTTCCCCGACCGTCGCGGCATCTACAGCCGCGGACCGTTCGCGACCCCCGGCGACACCACCGGCGGCTCCGGCATCGGCATTGTGCCGAAGTCAGCAGTCGGCTTCCTCCAGCTCGACGGCTCTGTCGACGGCGGCAGCCCCCCGAATCAGCAAGAGAACCCCGGCGGCGTTGGTGCACCGCCCGGAGGCGGTACCACGGCTCCGCCCCCGAGCAGCGGCGGCCCATCCTCGAACAGCACCACGTCTTCGACCGGCAGCGAGGGGCGCACGATCACGGTGTCGGAGTTCGGACCCGAGACGTTCGCGGGCTCTTCCCGGAACGCACCGGCCGGGACGCAGATAAGGCTGACGTTCGACACAGGTGACGACAGCACAACAAGCACCTTGTCGGGCGGGGGCTGGAGCAAGTCCACCTCGAAAGGCGCACGAGCACGCACCGTCACGATCACGATGGATGGGTCAGACGCCGTTGTAGGTCCGCTCACAGTCGGTCAGACGCCGTCAGGCGGCTCGGGAGAAGAGACCCCGACTTCACCCCCCACTTCGGGCGCAGGCGACGGCTCACAGATTTTCGTCGATACTTTCGGCCCCACTATTGCGGGTCGGACATCGGGGCTCGCGGGAGAAACGATCAACATTCGTATTTCTCCCGCTACGGTGGACTTCTCGACTCCCGTGCAGGCAGACGGGCGGTTCTCTGTACTGATCGGCGATTCGTACGACGGGCAACAGTTCATCGCGCAGGTCTTCGGCCGCACGGCGCGCACCCCTACGTACAACATCGGCGCGTCACCCGAGCCCGAGACGGGCGGCGGGTCAGTCGGAGGCAGCGGCGGCATCATTCCTCCCGGCGACGTAGACCCCCTGTCTACTCGTTTCGAGGACAACGTGCGCGTGGCTCTCGATGTCGAGTCGCTGGTGACGGCGTACCCCGGCAGCAGGCAGGCGTTGCGCGCGCGCATAACCGCCAATCTGAAAGGTCACGGTGTCGCGATCAGCTTCGGCACGGACGGATCGGTGCCGGGAATGCGTCTGCTCGGGAACGTGCTGGCATTCGAGCAGGAGATTCCTGCTCGGCTGTATCGAAACGCCATCTTCGTTCGCGCGCGAGAGACCGGCCCGCCGGGCACTTCACCGATCATCGGTGCGGTGTCGGCGGATGGCGCGTTGTTAACCGCAGGCGGATTGAGCGCGTTGCAGGCGCCGCCTACGGATCAAGGCAGCACTCCTGACGGAGGGAGCACGGGCAAACCGGACGACACGCCTATCGACAACAGCGGCGGTACTGGTACGAATCCGGGGACGGGCGACTACGTGCTCCCTGTTGTGCAGGACAACGCGCGCAATCGCGCAGCAGGCATCTTCTCGGTGTTGGCGAATCTGGAAATGCGCTGGTCTGCCCAGTTCGCGGGGATGGAGAGTTTTCCGACCGACAAGTTTCAGATTCAGCAAATGAAGCGCGATGTGAACGACAGCGACTACGCGTGGAAACAAAAGACTGCTGGCACCAGTGAATTTCGCAGAGCACCCCGAGACACTGACCACCCCGTAGACACGCGCGGTCGCCGTTGGGCGGGGTTCTACTCGGTCGACGAAGTGGGCGTGGACAAGGTCATCACCTTCAACGACAAGGGCATGGTGCTCAAGGCGTATCAGTCGAACATCCCCGACCCGATGAACGACCCGACGATCATACCCGCAGGCCAGTCCGCGCCCGCGCACCCGTACCGTGACTTCAGAAAGCCTTTGGTGGACCTGCCGGGCAACCCTGACAGTGATCTCGTTGACTACACCATGAAGATGTTCGTGCCGTGGCTAGAGACCTTTGCAGAAACGGACTTCGGTCGTGTGAACGGCAACTACGACAAAGTGCCTAGCCCGTCGAGCCCTCGTCAGGAACTTCGCTACGGGTACACCGAAGCGGAAATCGACTGCACCGAGATGGACGCGCGCGCAGGCGTACGAATCACAGTCTGGTATCAGCCTTCAGTCGATCCGAACACACCGGACACGTTGGTTCCTGCGTATGTGTACGACGGTGTGCCGGAGAACGGCGTCGAGATAGACGTGCCAGAGTTGCAGCCAGCAGCCAACGACCAGAACGGCAATCCGTACGGCCCCGGAGACCCGAAGTCGCCCGACAATCTGGTGCTCATCAAGTCGCTCAATACGCTGGGAGACCCCAAGACGGAAGGTCGAAACAAGCCTGTACCGCTCACCACGCTGAACTTGCCCAATCTGCTTGAAGGCAAGCACGTCTTCGGGATGCTGTGGGAGCCGGAGAAGATCACTTTCTTTGTCGACGGGCTCATCACGAACGTCGAGCCGACATGGGTGCCGAAGGTCGCGATGTACCTCATCATATCGCGCGAGATCAACAGCGGCATTCGCGATTCGCGCGGCCCCTCGCACATTGACGGGTACCGTGGGTACGACAGTGGTATCTGGGGGACGGTCGCGAACCCTCGCGCGTTCCCCGCCGACAAGGTGACGATCCCTTACGTGCGCTGGTGGCAGGACAAACGTCGGGACGGGGTTTACCGTGACGACGGCGGCGTCAGCGACCCGGATGCAAACTGGTTGTCCCCCCGCGCGAGAGGCAACATCGATCCGCGTACCCCACGGCAGAACGGCAGCGGTACAGGGGCTCCGGGAACAGGGGGCAGCACCGGAAACACTTCACCGACGACCGTCACCGCCGAAAACGGCGACCAACACACCATGACTTCCTTTGGTCCGCTGTTCGAGGGTGCGGTAACAGGCGACGCTGCAGGACTGCAAGTTGTGTTCACCTACGAAAACGGCGAAACGGATACGACGCTCATCGCGGCGGACGGCGGCTACAGCTTCACAACCCGGAAATCGGTCATCAACGAGACTCGTTTTTTCGTGACAGTGGAAAGCTCGCCCGACCTTCGTCTGGGGCCGCTGCGCTTCGGTCGTTCGCCAGTGAGCGCCCCGCCCCCGGATAACGGCGGGGGGAGCACACCCCCACCGACCGGTACAGGCAACGGCAGCAACAACGACCGTGCGACTGGCTCTAACGGGGAGACGCTGACGGTGACGCTGGCAACTGAGGGGCTGATCGAGGGGCGCACGCAAGGAATGCCGACAGGCAGGCAGGTAGTGATCGAGTTCTTCCCGAGCGAAGAGACCAGTTCGACCAGCACGGATGCGGAAGGGCGCTTCGCAAAGTCCACCAGCAAGGCGGAAGGGCAGACCAGCATCACCGTGACCGTGGACGGTTCTGACGCAGTCGTGGGGCCGCTATCGCTATCGGCGGGGGAAGCACCAGCGCCGAACAACAACCCTGACGACTCCCCCCGCGACGAAGAGTCTGGAGAGAAGTCGGTCTCGCTAGTCAACAAAGGCCCCATAGTCGTCGGCCAGACAGTCAACGTGTCTGAAGGCGTCGAAGGTATGATTCAGTTGCGCGGCGACTCGGGCTTCCGTACCGCCAAGGTAGACGAGGACGGTGCGATCACGTTCGCCGATATCCCCAGCGATCACCACGGGTACCGCCTGCGCATTTTCATTCCCGATACCAGCACGTCTGACGGCGCTGCTGCTGGTGGGTACTTCACTTTCGACAAGGACTGAATTGGAAAATGCCTGAAGTCTATGGTTACGCGAACATCGTGCAAGCCGACACAACCGCAGTGGCGTGGGAGCCTGTGGTGGGGGAAGTCCACGCCGCGCTCCGCTGCACGTTCAGCAACACGAACACGTTCTGGATTGTCGGGGGCGACATCGCCGAATCCATGCTTCGCGCGCAAGACCCCGGCGCAAGCATACTGAGCGCTCGACTGACTGATCTTCCCTCGTTCTCCGAAGACGCGGGGATCATCTCTGGCTCGCCGGGACTCGGCACTGGTGCGTACGGCATCGCCGACATAGACTTCGCGGCATCGGACCAGCTGCAAGCACGTTTCGCCAACCAGCAAGCCGTCAAGGGCTCGCTTTTCACTTACTACGAAGCCGGGCCGGACGACGAGTTCGACGATGCACACCGGGTGCGCACAAGTCGGGGACTGACGTACAGCGACACCGAAGGTCGGATCGATCTCACGTTTGAAGGCGTGTACTCGCTGCTGAAAGGACGTGTGTTCGCGAAGGAGACGTTCAACGTCGCCACCACCGTGCTGCCAGAGGACATGTTCATTCCGCTAGCAATCGACACGGCAACCGCTTCGGCGGTTCGCCTTCCAGTGTTCGAGCATTCGCAGGCGTACTCGACAGACCCCGGCGCAACTATCGGCTATTTTCGTACAAGCACCGGGGAGGTCGTCAGCTACAAGTCCGACCGTCTGGAACTGCGCAACGGACTGTGGGGCATCCCCCTTTTCCGCAGAGGACTCTACGACACCATTGCCGCGTTGATCGAGGTGGACGTAGGTGATGCGCGCGATGCGAAGCCCACCATCATCGAGTTCGTCATGCTCGAAGAGCGCACTGTCGATCTGCTCGCCATCGTTCTCGAAGGTCAGACCACGGATGGGCGTGTTGCGCCGCGAAACTGGACTAAGGCGCTGGGCGCGGGCTTGCTCAACTACGCTTCTTTCGCGTCTTCTGCTGTCGGCACGGAAGGCAGACGTTTTCGCCACGATGACCCCGACGAGATGGACGTGAAAGCGTTCGTCGAAGAGCGCGTCTTGCTGGAGACGTTCGGCGTTCTCGTAGAGAACAACTACGGGCAGTTTCAGTTGCTGAACCGCAACGTCGCGTACAGAGACTCGGTAGGGCAAGAGACGCTAGACGAGACCAACCTTGATCTTTCGTATCAAATGCGGATCGAGCACGCAGTCGATCAGATTCGCAACCCGGTCATCATCAAGCGCGGCTACGACCCGATTGCGAAAGTGTTCGTCGGTGCGGACATCACCTACGACGAACGAACGCTCCGCATGTACGGCGACGGCGTCGAAGAGATCGTCTACCAGTTCTATGGGTGGAACAGCGTGCTGGGGTCTTCGCGCGCGCTCGAAGCCGCCACGACTCGATTGCGGGACTTGCATCAAGACCAGACAGTTCAGACGACGGTTCGCGCGCTCTCTCACATGGGCCACATTCGTCTGGGGCAAGTGATTCGGTTGCGCTTGCCGCCGGGGCTGGTGCGTGACGCGAGCGTCATCGGCTTCACCAAATCTCAGCCCATAGATCACGCGTTTACTGTCATCGCTCGCGAGCGCGACTCGGAGTCCGGTAACTACACCTTCGCCCTGTACGCAACGCTCGGCCGTGCGGCTACGCAGAACGAAACGAAACTCGATCACCATTTGAGCCGCGAAGGCTACGAGGCCCTAGCGCCGCAAAAGCTCAGCGACTTTGTGCCGAGCACGATCGTCAACGGCGTCCGTGTGTTCGCCGCAGGCGTCCACGAAGTGCCGCCCGATCGATTCTTCCGCATCGACGGGCCCGCCCGCACGCACCCCTCGTGCCAGCTGCGCCCGAGCAAGCGCGGCCACTACATCGGCATCGCGCACTATGACTCGTTTGTTGTTGCAACGGACATCGAAGGCGGGTTCATAGACGGACGCGGAATGAGTGTCCATCAGGGAACCGAAGACCCCGGAGGAAACCCGGGGTACATCGGTGCGGGGACGGCGTCGGGGTCGATCCGGCTGGAGGAACGTACGACATTTAACCGCACCGACGCGTTCAGTACGCCGGTCCCCCAGAAGACGCGGCAGCCTACTGTGCGGACGCTTCGTCCGTGGCCGCTGGCGCTCGACGACGGGCAACTGGCGAACCTTCCACGCGCGCTTGGAGGCTCTGGTGGCGGCGGCTCTGGCCGCGTCGTGCTCCGCCGGAGGAACGCCGCCGACACAGGCACGATTGTCGTTTCTCAAAGCGGGCGCGCGAAAGGCGGCGACGGCGGCATGTCGGCAGTCTTTCTCGGACCTAACCTCGCGCGAACGCCGGGCGGTACCTACGCTGACGTGTCGGGCGGCGACCCTGAGCTGGCGGCGGGCACTGTTCGGGGGGCCGTCGTAGGGCCGGGTGAGCCGGGAAGCCCCGGCGTAGTGGCGCTGATCGTGGATGGCGACTGGCCGAACCCCGACACGAGCTTCGGTGCTGTCGTGGCGCTCACAGGAGATTCAACATCGTCGGCTACGCGTCTTGCGCGACCGTTTGTACCGGGCAAGTTTTTGGCCTTCTCTCCGATAGTCCGCTGTCACTTCCAAGCGAATGCGCAGCGCGATCACTCGAACGCGCACACGTCGATCATGCACGTGCCCGCACCGCGCCGACTGGGGTCGCGCACGTTGAACGCATTCGATGTGCTCGTCGAAGCGGAACGGGGTTTCGACGGTAAGATCACCTTGCATACGCTGCCGGAAGACACGCCGCCCGCGTTCCCGTCAAACGCTGACGTGAACGACTACGCCGCGTACCTCTCAGACCTTCGCGATCAAGCGATTCCTTTCGACAGAGTTCGCATCTTTCAGCTGCGCAACAGCGGGTGGGAGCCCGTGATCTTTCCAGACATCATCGCTGAAGGGCGCATCTTGCAGTTTCGAGACCGCGGAACCACGGTCTTGTGGGTAACGGTCGAGCGCCCCGCGTTCGGCGAGTACGCGGTCGGCGACTCGTGGTACGACCAGCAGTCGAGACAGCTGTTCTACCTTGGCGAAGACCCCGACGACGATGTGCTGCTGTCCGTGGATCAGTTCAGCGACTACACGGGCTTGAATTTTCTCGCTGATCCCACTTTCGCTGAAGCGGTAATCGGGGGGAAGGACACACTGCGCTTCGCTTACGAACTGAACGAGCAACTGTCTGTGCTCGGCGAAGCGAGAGCGCAGCCCACGTCGGGCACCTTGCCACCGGGGCGCACCGTCGATGCCTATTCGGTGTTTCGTGCGGACAACTACAAGTACCGAACGCGTGCGTCCGATACCGAGAAGCGTCGAGTCGAGTGGGTTGAAAGCTCGAACGACGGGATGCTGTCCCAACGAATCAGCGGGGGCAACGGTGAAGGGCGCGTGATCTACGGCTCCAGCGAAGGCGTTCAGCAGTCCGATGAGTTCCGCCAAGTGTGGGTCTACGCGTCAGGCACCGGCACCGTGAAAGTTCAGGGCGGCGGGCAGGACAACACTATCGGCTCGCCCGAGAAACAGTCGACCGCCAACATCAACATTCCCCCGGACGAGCTTCGGTGGGTGAAGCTGAACGGGCAGTTCCCCAAGTTCGCCGGGAGCATTCAGCTTCGCGCGTCCGTGGAGAACATTCGCGTCAATCGCATTCTGCTGTTGGACAAGGATTCCAGCAGCGTGCCGCGTGGGCCGGGCGCGTTCGGGGGCGGGGGCACCGCCACCGCACGCGTACCCGGCAGACCGTTCTGGCCGGTGAACAACGTACCGGACAAACGCTATCCACTGTCCACGTCAAGTGGTAATGGCCCCGTTCAAATAGGCTACTTCGGCGTCGATGGTGCGCCCGGCGTTCGTATCTCGTACCCCGGCAGCAATAGCATCATCGTGATGCGCGAGCGTTTCCCGTTCAAAGCCACTGCAGGCAAACACTACTTGCTTACGGCGCTTGTGCGGAACGAGCTTGAAGGCTCCCTTTCCGATCCCTCCAGAAACGGCGTCTTCATAGGTCTTCAGTGTTACGACGCGGATCGCAGGCAAGTGCTCAGCACCTATTCTGATGCTGGCGGCGGCGGCGGTTTGTTCGGTCTCGGCACAAACACCGCCAAGCAGTGGCTGTCGCGCGAAGGTACTTTTTTCCAAGAGCTGTCTGCTGCTGTCGAGATACCCGACGCCGCCAACAACATTGCGTGGGCTTCTCTCTTTCTCGTTGTGCGCGGCGCGAACGCAGGTTTCACTCGCGTCGATTCGTGGAACGCTGTAGAGGCGGAGCGTCAGATACTGGAACACACCGTTTCGTCTAGCACGTTCTCCGGGATGGCGACGCAGACAGGGCCACGAGGGACAGTGTCGCGGAACCGGGTGATGCGCGTCTGGTCCGATTTGAAAGGGAAGAAAGGGGCAGAGATCACCGCGTCCATGATCGGCGAATGGCGACTGGACAGACACAACGGCAGCACTCGTCTGAATGACCAGTACATTCTCTCGGCGAGAGTGTTCGTGCGGTACATCAACGCAGAGCGACGCCCCATTCAGTTCCCGATACCCGGCGCCCCGAACGCGCGAACTGCAGGCCCGACGCTGGTTCTAGGGAAGGTTTCGGCTACAGCCACTGCGGGGTCGCAGACCACTGCGCGCATCTACAATCTGCAAGCCGAGTGGACCGAGCTGAACGATTCACAAGTCGTCAACGCTCTTCACGACTTCGACCGTGTGACGATCCAGTTTTTCTTGGCGACGCGCGGTTTCGACACTCGTTCGACAAGCGACTCAACTGCGCGTAACTTGCTGCTGCGCGCTTTTCGCGTGCATTTTTCGTACACGGGCGGTTTCTCGGACGGGCACCAAGAGGACGAAAGCTAATGACTGTTTTCCTTCCGCCAGTCGATAACGAACAGGGACACTATGTTCTGTTCGATGAAACAGGCACGGTTGTCGAGTACGGCCTGCGTCCACGCCCCGAAGGCGACCCTCGGCTTTACCGGGTTTACGAGAGCGAACAAGCCATCTTCGCCGCGTTCCCGCAGCTTGGCGCGGAGGTGGCGGACATGGATACCCACGAACTCCACGCTCAGACGTACGGCGAACTTCCCCGCGAAGAGATATACCGCGCCAAACGAGAGCAGGCGCTCTACGTGTTGTCGCAGCTGGAAAACAACGTGGCCGAAGCAAGTATAACCGCGCCTTTCTTGCGCGCAGAAGCGCAAATACGAAACGTTTCGTTGTCGCAGCTGGCGCAGAGCGTCGTGGATGCGTCCGAGCTGGACCCTGACCTGCAACAGCAAGAGCTAAATCGTGTAGCCGCGCGCCTGCAGCTGCCGGGGCCAGCGGGCGACCCGCCACAAGGACAGCTGCGCACCGACGACGAGCTGCCCGAAGAGCCCGCCGAAGCCGCACCGCCCATGCCGTTCACGCTGGAGCCCTACTTCGAGCCGGGCACCAACTTCACCATGCAACCCTACTTCGACGAAGACTAGAGACAACTGCAACCATGACACTCTCAAACGTACCCGAGACCGAACGCGCAGCCTTGCAAGTCCTGATCGACTCCCTCTCCGTGGAGCCCGGCGCGGCAATCGCGGCCCCCAAGACGGGGCCGCACTTCACGTCACCTGTCGCAGGGGGCACTGTTGCGCCGGACTCCGCAGTAGAAGTCACGTGGGACCCCAAGGGTCGCGTCTGCGATCTCGACGTGTTCCGCGAGCGTCCCAGCGACACCGTGTTCGAGAACGGCGATCTCTTCTCGATCCCCTCGTCGGAGTTGGACGAAGGTATGCACGTGCTCTCGGCGGGGCTGCTGCCGGACGACGGAAGCGTGTTCCTGCGGCTCGGCTGGCAGGACGAACACGGCAATTGGTTCTACGCTGAACCGGAAGAACTGCTCGAATCCAAACGCTACGAAGTGATCGAGGTGCAGCTGCGCCGCGTGCAGCCGAAGGTCTCGATGCCGGGCATCGACCTGTACGCGAAGTACCGCGAGTACAAGGCCCCGAGCCTCACGCGGACGCCGGACCGTGTGTTCGACACGTTGCCGGAACTCCAAGACGCGATCTCCGCGAAGAAGGACCACGGGGGCGCGGTGTATCAGTTGCGCGGCGGCAAGCACAAGACGACGAAGGGGCTCCGTATAAGCGACTGCTCGAACCTCACTGTCTGGAGCGACCCGAGCGACCCGGCCGTCATCGACGGGGAGGGCAAGGCGGGCTTCGGCATTCACGTGTTCGAGACGAAGAACGGCAGCACGCGCAACATCGACGTAATCGGGTTCTGGACGCGCCGCACGCTCTATCACGGTATCTTCATCGGCGGCGCCGCGCCGTCCGTGAGCGCAGGCGGTGCGATCCAAGTGCTCGGGTGCAGCGTCACGCTTGCCGCGATGCGCGCCGGTGCAGGCATCGTGGTGCGTAACGGAAAGACAAGCCTGCCGATCACCATCGAAGCGAACCACGTCTGGGACATCGCCCCCGGAAACGAATCGAGCGGCGTCGGCGAAGGCATCTACGTCGGCAGCGGCAACCACCGCGACATGTGGGCGAAGAACGTCATCATCCGGGGGAACCGCCTGCATGGCATCTTCGGCGAAGCGATCGACGTGAAGCGCGCCTCGCACCAGATCATGATCGAGTACAACTTGATCTACGACGTGAAGCTCGCGAGCCAAGGCGGCATCACCCTGCTGCTCGGAGACAAGACGCCGCAGGAGTTCGACGCGGGCGTCATCGTTCGAAGAAACATGATCCTCGGAGTGAAAACGCTGCACTACGACGGCGACGGTATCGTGGCCGCGGCCGGGGGCATCGACGTATCGGAAAACATCATCGTAGGCTGCGCCGGCTTCGGCGTCACCGTCTACAACGATTGCGACGGGCGATTCAAGACGGTACACGTCGACGGGAACCTGCTGCTGCTCAACAAAAAAGGCGGCGTGGCGAAGAACATTCACTCGGGCAATCGCTCGCCGAACGACCCGTGCGAGATTCCCGAGGGCAGCAACTTCGTCGACTCGCGCCCCGAACCTCGCGACGTGTTGGTCGACGTGGCGAGCTTCGGAGGTCCGCTGGAGGGCGACTTCGACGCCGGCAGCGGTCCGGGCTCGGCGCTCGCGCTCGTCTAGCGGTTCGCTCGCCCCGTGCGCCGCTCGCTGATATAGCGGCCCACGGCGGCGAGCGCGCCTTTCTGCTGGTCGCCCTTGACCTGCAGCACGTGAGGCAGCACCGCGTCCACGGTGCCTCTCACGATCAGTCGGTACACGACCACCTGTCCCGTCTGTCCGCGGCGATCCAGCCGCCCGATTGTCTGCTCGTATTCATCGAGCGACCACGGCAACGTGTAGAACACCACGATCCGCCCGCCGTGCTGCATGTTCAGTCCGTGCCCGCAGCTGGCCGGGTGGGCCACGAGGATAGGTATCTTGCCGGCGTTCCACGCGGCTACCGTGTCGCGCGCCTTGTCGGTGTTGAACACGGTGACACCCTTGTATCGCTCGCGGATCATCCGCGCCTCGGACTTGAAGCCGTAGGCGATCAGCACGGGTTCGCCGGCAGCTTCTTCGATGATCTCGTCGAGTTCGGCGAGCTTCGTCTCGTGCTCGACGACGTAACGCTGCTTCTTGTCGACGTACACCGCGCCGTTCGCGAACTGGCGAAGTTTGTTCGTGAGTGCCGCCGCGTGGTGCGTCTCCACGTCGAGCTTCGAGGGGTCGTCCCCGATGATCGCGGCCAGCTCGTCTTCGGTCATTTCGCCCCGGAGCGCGGCAGGGATGTCGAACTGCTGAAAGTGCTCGACCTCCAGCTCGTCGTAGCGTGCCTTGGTTTTCTTGTCCAGCGAGACGCGCCTGTCGACCAGCTGGTACGGGTTGCGCGGGCGGAGTTGCGAGAGATCGATTCGATGGCTGATTTGCGAAAACGACTGCTCGATCAGCCCGAGGGAGTTCGGCTGCACGTCCCATTTCTTGCTGTAGACGTTCTGCGTCAGGTGGTTCACCCTGTACTCGCCGATCGTCGGGCACAGCCGCTTGCCCTTGTCGATCAGAAACGCCTGACTCCACAGGTCGTGATAGCCGTTCGGCATCGGCTTCGCCGTGAGTCCGTAGAAGCGCGGCACGTGGTGCGCGACGCGCTTGAACGCATTCGTGACCACGCTGTCGGGGGTCTTCACCTTCGCCGACTCGTCGAGGACGATGGCGTCCCAGCGCCAGAACTCACGGCGCGCGGCGAGAGGGTCGAAGTAGCTCTCGATCAGCCACGCGAAGTTGCGCAGGCCGATGGTCGTGACCGGGGCGTTTCCCGTCTCTATCACGTGCTGAACGTACTCGCGTGTGCCCTGCGCGACATCGACTTCCGTGCCTTGCAGGTGCTCCCACTGCTCGTACTCGCTCGGCCACGTGGAGGAGATGACGGTCTTCGGCCCGACGATAAGGGCATTCGAGATTTTGAAATCGCGAAGCAAATTTTCCAGCACCGTGGCTACAATTATCGTCTTGCCCGCCCCCATGTCTGCGAGCAGGAGCTTGCGAGGGTTGTCCCACAAGTCCTGCACCGCGGCGTGCTGGTAGTCGTCGAGCAATTCCAGAGTCTTCACAGAAACTCGACAGCCAGCCCGAACTTTCGTAGCGCCTCTTTCGGCAAGTTGACTGGATGAAACTCGATACCGATAACACGGGCTTCCTTGCCGGCGATTCGTACAATTTCGCTACGCTCAGGCATCCGCGCGTTTTTGTAGAGCAGCATCCGTCGCTTGCGCGGACCCACGTATTCGCTGTCGGGCTCGGGAAGCTCTAACACGCGATCACCCCGCACTCCGCATCGGGGAACGTCTCCGCGCCCGGCATCGGCAAGTTGCGATAGACTGAGGAAGACACCTTGGCGAGCAGCAGCTTCATCGCTTCCGCGTCGCGCACCTTGTAGACCGGGCAGCCCGAGCGACGCAGTTTCCGGCCCTCGCGATTCTGCCGGCGCGTGTGCGGGGTGTCCTCGCCCCACGTTTTCGGCCGCTTCACTTCGACGAGAAGCACCCCGGCGCGGGCGCTGCAGAGAAACAGGTCGGGGAAGCCTTCGTGCGACACGGCCACGACCTTGCGGACCATGTAACCCCGGTCCTCGGCCAGCTGAATGCAGGCAGGCTGAACGGACCGCTCGCGTTTATCAGTCATCGAGCAGTTCGATATCGACGAGCGCCGCGTTGGAACCGTCGATCATGTCGCAGATCAGCGTCGCCACTTCGCCCGCGAACGGCGCAGCTTCGGCCGTCTCCCAGCGTGCAATGAACGGTTTCGCCCACATGCCGATCATGCACTGCAGCTGATCTCTGTCTTCGAGCGCCGGGTTTCGGAGCGGCGGGCGCTGCGAGAGCGCCGACGCTGCGACCTTCTTCAGCTCAGCGGCACTGCAGGCAGACGGGTCGCGAAGAGCGCGTGCGGCGATCGAGGCGACTTCGGAAGAGGTTTCGTTGCTCATGATTTTCTCTCGGGGTGGGGATAGGAGGTGAAGCCCTCGGTAACGGCTTCCTGTTCGGACTTGTGGCCTTTCCCGACGCAGTCGGTGCATCGGACGTTCCAGCGGTTTCTGACGCCGTACCGCAGTTGCAGCTTCGCAGTGATTCTCTCGAAGAACCCCTTTCCGACACCCACGCGCTTGCCGCAAAGCAGGCAGTTCCCGGGGTAGCGGTTTCTCATTTCTGGTACCGCTTAGATTCGTAGCCCGCGCCGTCCAGCGGCAGCCCTGCCGCCCAGTCGGGCACTTCGCACATGATAGCGTTCATCTCTTCGAGCGAGCCGTAGCCGTCTGGCATCTCGGCCACGGCTTCATCGTGTACGTGCATGATGAGTTGGTAGCCCTTGTCGCGCAGCCGCAGCATCGCGTGAGCGAGCAAGTCACGCGCGCACGCCTGCACGATGTTCTCGACCAGCGTCCCGTACCACGCTTGCTGACGGCTCCACGCACGCGTGTACGAGTCGATGCCCGAGAACTCCATGTTCATCGAGCCGAACTTGCCTTCGACGATGGACGGATACCAATAGTGCAAGCACCGCCCTGAAGGCAAACGAATCTGCAAGTAGTGCGGTGCCTTGCTCGTCGCGTACGCCTTGACCTTGCCGTCCGCGCAGCTGAACACCGTGCCCTTGTTACGCAACGCGCGCAGCACGCAGTCCATCACGTCGGACCAGAACTGCACGATCTCGGGGTTCGCCTGCCGGTAGCGCGTCACGTAGCCCTGCGCTTCCGCTTCGGGTATCGCTTCGAGCCCGTACACGCTCGCCATCGAAACGAACGCGCCTTTGCCCCCGCCGAATCCGAGCGCGAGGATAGCGACCTTCGCGAGCAGGCGCTGGAAGCCGTCAACGTCGTCGATGGCGACGTTGAACATGTCGCTTGCCTGCGCTTCGTAGACGCGACCGTCCCCGTTGAAGACATCGAGCATGGACTGCTGGCCGGCGAACCATGCCGTCACACGCGCTTCGATGGCGGAGAAGTCGCAGACGATGAGCCGATGCCCCGGAGACGCGCAGATCATCCCTCGGATGCAGGACGCCAGCACATCGATCGCGGAGCCCCCGTGCTGGCTGGCGATGGCGGCGGCATCCCGCGAGGCGAAGTGCGGAATCATCGTGTTCGCGCCGTCCTCCAGATCGCCGTAGCAGCGTGCCGGGCGCGACATGTTCTGCGTGTTGATCCCGACTGACGCCCACCGCCCCGTCGACGCCTGACTGTACAAGTGGGTGCCGCGGAGCCGCTGATCGTCGTTCGAGCGCGCGATCATGCCTTCGTACTTCGATACAGGAGAGCGGCTGCGATCTTGCTTCAGGCCCAGCGAGAGCACGACTTCATCGGGGAGGTACGGGGGTTCGTACCATTCCTTCTTCGCGTCCTCGCGCGCCGCCTTGTCGAGCAGGCGCTGCAGCGTCTCGTTCCGCACGTTGTCCACCTTCACGCCGACATCGTTCAGCCAGTCCTTGAACTGCTTCGTCGAGTTCGGATTGTCGAGCCCGGTCATCTGCCGCAGGTCGTCGTCCATTTCATCCTTCAGCCGGGTGTACATCGCGACCGCGTGCTCGGCGTTCTCGACATCGATGGGAATGCCGGCGAAGTTGATTGCCTGATCGAGTTCCCAGACCCGGCGTTCATCCGGGGTCAGTCGCGGCAGCCGCCGCGCGATCTCGCTTTCCGCGATCACGTCCTGCGCGCAGTACGCGTAGAACTCCTGCAGCAACTCTTCTCGGTCCGGCTTGTCGTAGGGGACGCCCTTGCTGTTCGGCTTCGACAGTCGGGAGATGAGCAGCTTGCCGCGCGCGTCCTTCTGGAGATCGCCCGGCAGCTTCATCGCGTCGCCGCACGCAGCCAGCGCGCCCGGCAAGCCCACTGCGCGCGCCTCGGCCATCGTATCGTGCCAGCGTTCGATCGGCCCCGTGGGCAGCTTCAGGCAGTAGTGAATTATCCCGAACTCGAACGGCGCGTTCCACGCCCGCAGCGTGATGTCGGAGCCTTCGATGTCGCGGAGCCAGTCCGGCATCGGGCCTTCTCCCGGCACCCACACTCGGGGGGCCGCGCCGTCGATGCTGTAGGCCATGCAGACGACCTTCGTGGACGGGTCTTGTGCGTAGACCCATGCGCCGGTCTTCTTCAGATTGCAGGCGCTGTAGGTCTCGAAGTCGAAAGCGATATGACGCGTCACGGTATCAGTCCTACGCGCTTCAGCACGTTATCCACCCCGCGGCCGTCCACGCCAAGCGCGTTCAACAGCTCTTCCCAGTGTCGGCGCTTGACCTCAGGGCTATCAGCGAATTTCTGCGCAAGGTATTCCACGGCACCCTCCTGTGCGACCCCGAGCATGGCGTGGTCGTGCTTGTCCAGACTGTCGTTCGCTTCTTCGATTAGCTTGTCGAACAAAGCGTCGACCTGCTTTTGGGTCCAAGGCACGCTACTTCTCCTACGTGTTCGGTTGGTCGTCGACGGTCTCGCCCCACAGCGTCGCGGCGACGATGAGCAGCGGGCCGATGGCGAACAGGTACCCGCGCTGGTCGTCGCGTTCTTCGGGGCCGAAGTGCAGCCACAGGTGGGTCTTGTCGCCGTTGCCCTGAACAACGTGAAAAGAACCTGACCGCGCCCACTTCACATGCACCACGGCGCGCGTCCAGTGTGGCAGCGGAACCTCCCATGTCGGCGTCTTCATTACGGCTCTGACTCCCTAGTGTTCGTCAGGCACGACGGACGCCGTGCGATACAGCGTGCAGCTCCAGGACACGCGGCATGACTCCCACCGCGCCCTCGCCGCTTGCTCCGCACCCTCACCGATGAAGAACTCCGCATCGCGGCCCGCGTCCTCGAACATCAACATCCACGTCACCACCTGATCGTCTGGCGGCGCGCATAGTGTCAGAGTGTCCACGGGATCGTCTCCATCAGGTTCGGTCGCGATCTGAGTGAAGTGGCTCGATCTCGACGCACGAGAACGACGCCGAACGAAGCATCCCGCCATCACGCTCGTCGACCCACGCTTCGCCCAACGCCTCGCACTCCTCGTGAGTCGCAATCCTCTCGGTCGACACGCCTCCCGCATTGCCGAATGCGAAAATCAGTGTCAAGAGCCACTCGTTCATAGTTCCGGTCTCCTACAGGTTCGGTTGGTCGATCTTCTCGGCTTCCGCCTTGAGCTGTGCGGTAATGCCGAACGCCACCATCGCGTTGTCCGTCAGCATCCCGCGTCGAGCGAGTGTGGCGATCGTGTCGTGGATGGCGCACTGCACTGCGCTGCTTTCCTCGAACGTCAACCGGTGCCGGCGCCGCGTGAACGACGCGATGACCTCGGCGGTCACGGCGTCGATGTTCGGGAACCGCTCGACGGTGTCGGGGATGACGTGGAGGTTGTCGGTTTGCATAGGCTCGGTCTCCTCAGTGTTCGGTTGTTGTGATCGTGCATTGAACACCGTCGCCACCGAGCACGCGCACGGCCGCTGACACGCCGAGGGCCACAGCCATCGCGAGCACTAGAACAATGAACGATACGTCCCACGGGCCAGGTTCGCCGTTCGCTCTGCGCGTTGCTCGTCGAAGCTGCGAGATTGTGTACGGGCCGCGCTTCGGCAAGTGTCGCCAGACCGCGTCGGGTACCTCGATCGGTTGCATAGTCGGCTCCTCTATGTTCGGGTCGTCGAGACTGCCGTCCGGCCGGCCGGCGTGATCCTGACGATCGGCAGGTACACGCCGAGCGACTCACTGGTGATGGTCTCTCCGTCGTATCCATCATCGATCAGTCCGCGCCTGTGCAGCGCGCGAAGCGTTCCGATCGGGTTGCCGATGTCGGCGCAGCCTGCCTGCCAACTGCACCGCACGCTTCCTCCGTAGTAACCGCACTCCCGAAGCTGGTGCGCTTCTCCATCCGGTGCTCGCGAAATCTGCTCAAGCACCCATCGCTGCGCATCGGTCAGACGCAGCGCGGCTGCTTTTTTCTCCGCTCGCATCTCTTCACACATCCGGTACGGCATCGTTGTGGCCTCCTTCGTATTCACTGGTCGAGCCAGAAAATTACGCGACTCGCGTGGAAGATGAGGTCGACGTGGTACTCGCGACCCACGTAGTAGCTGCGGTCACGCGCTGACCCGACTAGATCGAGCCGTTCGCGAAGACGCCTGTCGTGCGCCGTCTCCGTCTCGACGCACACGCGAACGAAGTCGTTGGTCGGAAGCCACGACAGTCGCCCGCATTGATCTCCGTCAAGGCTGAACCGCGCAAGTGCGCTCGCGTCGTTCGGTAGTGCCGCCTTGCAACGGTGCGCGCCGAGCGGGCACGGAAAGTTTCCCGAGCGGTAGAGTGCCGCGTGCGTATCGTAGGGCGGCCAGTCGTCGTTGTCGTCGACGCACCATGCGAGTCTCTCCCACCGCTTCGAGTTGCGGTTGATATGGCAGTCCAGCCACGGCAGAGGGCCGAGCCCGATCCATTCCCCGGGCTCAGCGTCGAGCACTTCTACAACGCCATGTAGGTCTGCGCCCATAGCTACAGTTCTCCATCAGGTTCGGCGCCGGCTGGCGCGCTTGATCGTGATCGTGCGCGGCCCGAAGATTCGCGTCCAGGTCGACACCGACGCATCGGTGAGCGGCCCTGCCTCCTCCGGCGCGGCCGCGACTGCCTCCTCGGCCGTCATCTCTTGATCCTGCCAGTGCTGCCGGATGCGCCGATGCAGCGCCGTGCCGTCGAGCGCCTGCCAGTGTTCGACGATCGAGCCGCGCACCTTCACGGATTTCCGCTGCATCTTCTTCGCCTTCTCGCTCGGTAGCGTGCGACCACGGCTCGCCGTCGCGATGGCCTTCCGTCGATGCGCAGTCCAGCCCTTGTCCGTAGAGCGGAGCTTGGCCGTCACGTCGATCACGTAGAGGCACGCGCCTTCGATCGCGACGATGCGCTCGGCCAGCGCGGCACCGACGCCCATGCCGCCCGGCGTCGGCCGTTCGTCGAGTGCGAGCACGCGGGAGAGCACCGCGACTTCGGTCCGGCGCAGGTCGCGGACGAAGGCGTCCGCTTCGGTCGGGCCGTAGACCTTCTCGAGCGCGGGCACTCCGCCGATCGCCGCGACCGCCTCGGCGCACATCTCGATCTGATGAACGCGCGAGATCGGGATCGAGTCGCTGACGTAGGCTCGGGCGAGGGTTGGCTGTATTGTCTTTCGCGGCATGTGACGGATTGTGCTCGCGGCAATTGACGAATGCAAGCGCAAGGTGGTAAGTTGATCTCATCGGGCCGCTGCGGTTGGCTGACAGGCCACGGCGAAAGAAACGGTCCCGGCGCGCAGGAAGGCAGCTATGGCGCGTCCCCCAGCTCAACGGGGTATCAGGCTGGAACGTCGAAGCCAGTGGAGTGAGCAGTGATCGGAGGGGGTCGCCAACCATCCGAACGATCACGGACGTGACAGCCGGAGAGACGGCACCTGACAACCGAACGAGTACCCCGGCCGGAGACGAACATGACGACCTACACCGCTCGCGACATCATGGCGCTCGGCTGCGAGCAGGGCCCGCAGATCCCGGCTGTGCTCGCAATCGTCAACGCGACCCCGCACACGCGCGAGCAGGCCGAGGCGGTCATCGCGCGCCACGCGCCGGCGCCTACGCTGCCGCTGCGCGACGAGCCGGCGCCAATCGCGTTCAACCTCGAGGCGGAGACGGAAGACGAGGTGGCGAACGTCGAAGCGGTGCGAGCCACGATGCGCGAGGTGCTGCGCGTGCCAGTCGTCGAACGCGGCGCGGTCATGCCGGACGCCTGTCCGGCCGGACCGTTCGGCACGATTCCCGTCGGCGGTGTCGTCGCTGTTCGGAACGCGATCTTGCCCGGCATGCACTCGGCGGACATCTGCTGCTCGCTCATGGCGACCGTGATCGACGGCGCAGCGCCCGCAGCTGTGCTCGACGCCGGATCGGCGGTGACGCACTTCGGACCGGGCGGACGAGCACCGGGCGAGCGGTACGGCCTGTCTGCCGACCTGTGCGGCGCGGTCGACGAGTTACCCTACGCCGGGCTCGGCGAGATCGCGCGCGAACACATGGCGACCCAAGGTGACGGGAACCACTTCCTATACGTCGGCACGCTTGAGTCGACCGGACAGACGGTGCTCGTGACGCACCACGGGAGTCGCGGGTTCGGCGCACGGCTCTACAGGGCTGGCATGCGGATCGCCGACGGGTACCGGCGCAAACTCTCGCCCGAGACGCCGAAGGCGAACGCATGGATTCCGGCGGACACCGACGACGGCCGCACCTACTGGTCCGCGCTGCAGATCGTGCGCGACTGGACCCACGAGAACCACGAGTCGATCCACCAGGCGATCGTCGAGCGCGTGCGCGGCACCGTGGCGCACCGCCGCTGGAACGAGCACAACTTCGTCTTCCGCGAGGAGGACGAGGCCGGCGCGCTGTTCTGGCACGCGAAGGGTGCGACGCCGATCCACGACCCGCTCCTCCCCGACACCGACGGCGTGCAGATCGTACCGTTGAACATGGCCGAACCGGTGCTGTTCGTCCAGGGCGAGCGGAACGCCCGGAACCTCGGCTTCGCGCCGCACGGGGCGGGGCGGAACCTCTCGCGCACGAAGCACAAGGCGCGGCTCGCCGGACGCTCCGACGAGGACGTGTTCCGCGAGGAGACTGCCGGCATCGACGCCCGGTTTCACTGCGGCCGGATCGACGTGTCGGAGCTCCCGAGCGCGTACAAGAACGCGGCCAGCGTGCAGCGCGACATGGAGCGGTTCGGCCTCGCAAGCGTGGTCGACCGAGTGCTGCCGCACGGTTCGATCATGGCCGGCGACTGGGAGCAGAATGCGCCGTGGAAGAAGAAGCGCCGGAAGGGTGCGTAGCCCACTTGAACCCAACCCCCAGCCCGTGACCGGGTAGCCAGACCGCTCGCCACCACCGCGCTACGCTCGCACAAGGCACGTCACGGAGGACACGCTATGGACTGGATCAAGCTGATGCTGATCGTCGATGCAGCGCTGGTTGGCGCGACGTTCGCGATGATCCTCGGCGCGTGGCGTCAGACCTCGAGTAAGACGAGGTCCGTCGATGTCGCGCCCTCGAACCCGCCGACGAGCTCGATCGCGTTTCCGAACCGCGACAGCATCGAGTAGTCGTCAAGCTCCCAGCCGTCGCGCTCCGGCATCGCGGACACGATGAACGGCCGGCCTCGCAGCCCTCGCGACAGCCGCTTGAGCGCCTTGCGGTCGTTTTCTGTCATCAGCGGCAGCGAGAGAGCGAGTCGCCGCATCTCGCGCTGTCCGCGCACTTCAAGTGCTGAACCGCCACCGGTGAATTCGATCTCCGGATCGGAGAGGAAGCGAAGCCCGTGGCCCCATCGGAAATTCCTCTCCATCTGCACCCTGGTGCCGATCGACAGCATGCGGAGTCGAACGTCGCCGGCTCGTGCCGCCGCAGCCGCGGAGTGAGATATCGTGATCTCGAAGGACCGGTAAGCCACGGTGCTCGGCAGCCATCGAACGAGCAGGCCGGGTCTGAAGTCGACGAGCGGCGTGGTTCCCCGCAGCGTCTGCGGCGGGAGGTCGGCAACGAGCCCGGTGTAGTTCGCCGCGGAGAAGAGCTGTGCGCCTACACTCGCATCGCCGCCCAGATTGCTGCCGGGAATCGCAACGTAGTCGGCGTCCCCGGGCTTGGTCAGGACGCCCCGAATCACGATCGTCGCCGACGGATCGTCCCATCGCGCGAGCCGTGCGGACCATTCGTTCTTCAGGTGGTTGATCGGCGTCGTGCCCGCCGGCGTCGACGACAGCGACGCGAATGGCACGCGGTCACCGGTTCCGAATCGAATCGGTACGCTTCGATCGACCATTTTCAGACCTCGACCTCGATGATGGACCACGGCGACAGCGGCGCACGAAGCACTCGACGAACGACGCCTCGCGCGACCAGCTCCGGGTGGTCTACGCCGATGTACTCGCCTTTCTGGGCACGATTCACGGCATCGAATATCCGCAGCTGCCAGATCGGATGCCGGACCGAGTAATACTCGGCGTACTCGTCAGCGAGCAAGTTGGCGTGCGAGTCGAACCGGATCACGGTGTCGATCGTGATCTCCTCGTCGAGCTCGCCGGTCAGCGCGTTGGTCGTCCGGTATACCGTCTTGTCGTCCGAGTAGTCGAGTCGCACGCGCTTGTAGACGCGCGTCGACTCGAGCATTCGTATTCCGCCTTCGGAGATGTCGTCCTCGGTCAGCACAAGGGCCGGCTCCCCGGAGGTTTCGGGTCGGAATATCTCGACGCGGCCGTCCTGCGCTACTCGCACGTGTGCGCGGATGCTGTTCGCCACGCGTCGAATCGTATCGCCGGCTATCGAGTTCGAGTCGAACCCTAGCTTGACCGAGAAGTTTCTCGCACCCGGGATGTTGACGAACGTCGGCACCGGCAGTCCAGAGCGGTTGATGATCTCCTCGATGGCGCCGGTTGCGGCGCCGGCGTACGCAAGGTCGATTCCGGTAAAGGCTCGTCTCAGATGCTGACCTCCGTCGACGAGGTTGAACCGGTACCGACTGCCATCGATGCGGGTGCAGTCATCGATCAGAGCCGATGCGATCGGTCGGAAGTCATCGAGCGGCCAGGTTTCGTCGCCGTGCAGCCATTGACATTGATAGCCTCGGAACGAGAGCGAGAGCCAGTCGACCGATGTGTCGGGGTTGATCGCGATCAGGTCACCGACGCCGCGGAAGTCGTCCAACTGGTCCTCTATCTCTGGCCTGCCGATCAGGAAGTCGTCGAACGAAAGGCCGTCGTCGGTCATGTAAGGCAGCGATCCGAGCCGCACGGTTCCGACGTTTGCGAAGTTCAGCCCGTTCGCGCCCAGGTCTTGCCAGCTGCCCGACGCGCCGTCGGAGCTGTTCTGCGTCGGGCTGACGTACAGCTCGGCACTCCACGGCCGCCCGTACGCTCCGGTCGACTCGTCGATGACGACGGCACTGACCTTGATCGTCGTCTGTGGCTGTACCCGGAACCGGATCGACATCGTGTCCTCGTCAGACTCCTCGATGCGGCCTATCACAGAGCCGTTGACCCAGATTTCGTAGTAGTAGTCGGGCGTCGCGCCGCCTGCTGATCGGATGTACAAGATGCAGTCGGAGGAGGAGAAGTTTCGGACCGTGAAACCGCCGACGTTGCCGAGCGTCGCGCCTTGATCGGTACGGGTGTTCGCGCTGCTGGTCTCTCCGCCGGCGTAGTTCAGCTTGACGAGGAGTGTCCGGTGCGCGTTCCGAGTGACATCGAGTAACCAGTCGCTGTAGAACGCGTCAGAGACAGGCATCAGGCCGCCTCGCGGGAACGCCGTGCGCGATCGATCGAGAGTTCGACCTCGCCGAGTTTCTCCACCTGCTGGCCGGCGCGACTGGCGATAGCACTCTGCGTCATGTTCGCGCGGCGCGCGTGCTCTGCATTCTCGCGGCGGAGTGAGGCCATCTCCTC